>PVIH01004494.1:0-139263 GCA_004025045.1 Sigmodon hispidus
AAAATCGCCACTCTCTTCTGGAGTTACCATATTGCCTTTTGTATTATTATGTAATTTCTTGCACTGACGTTTGCCCATGGGTTCAGTGATTCACGATTAGATGGGTCCTGATCAGTTGTGGCACTTTGGTTTGTGTGTCTCCTGTCACCTCTCTGGTCAGGGTTCGAAACCGCCCCTCAGAGGCCCCTGCAGTTGGTTTACTCAGTTCACTCAGATCGGGGTCGCAGTAGGGCTCCTAGTAGATTCCCTGAGCAGCAGGGGCTGCGGGTGTGGCCAGGTGCAGAGTTCAGCTGCCCCTGCTCCAGAGTGCGCTGGGACGCCGCAGAGAGCACAGGTCCCTTAAATAACTTTCATAGCTCTTGATGAACATATATATATATATGTATGTATATATAAGATCATCTGTAGGTACTGGGCAGATAAGGCTACACATATGAGAAACCTATGTGTGGTTGTCTTCAACTTTTTCCTGCCAGATACAATATTTTATGTTTTCCCATGTGCTTCTGAGTCTGGCAGTCATGAGATGGACCTACTTGGATTTTGTCAGTGGAAGGTCATCACTTTTGGATTCTGGTGGGTTTTAGTCAATTGAAGTCATCAGTCAGACATTGAAACTAGACAAATCGGTACAGTCAAGGAACTCATTTTTCTGCCTTTATTTACACAGAATGGTTAAGAGCTAAGTACCTCCTTAAATTGAGTCTTATATCCCTCTTATGTTTCTGGCTTCCAACTACTGATCCTTCTTTAACCTCTCAGGTTTAAGAGTGCTAAAGGCCCCCACTGTCACCACTATTTCTTAAGGCTTTGTCACACGCTTCTAGAATGCTTGAAAGTAGTTATTTAAACCTTTCATGTCATGCCCTATTAAGGTATCATCTTTCTCTTGTCCAGATTCTGCCTATTAGTTTCCGTCTCTAAAAGATATTCACCTGCTAAGAATACACCACAACCAATGTAATTAAAAAGTGATTCAAAGTGAGGGTTCACTACTGTTATACCTATTTCATGGTATACCAGTTAAGCAGAATAGATGGACCTTAGTTAGTTTTACTAGGAATTCACCTGTACGCCTAAGAAACAATATTGGTAGGCCAAATTGATTGGCAGAATATGTTCAATGCTATTTATTCTTTTAGTCAATAATTTTTAATGGATCAAAGCACCAAGGTTAATTCTAGGTCAATGGAGTGGGATTTTTTTTGTTATTAAAACTTTGAGATTTCTCTGACAAATTAATTTATATGAATAACTTAAATGAAGGAAGATGTAGTTTGCAGTCTGAAGGTTCAGTGTGTTATAGTTGGTCAAGTATGTGGAAGGAGAGTTTCTTTACCTCATAGTATACAGGTGCAAAGAAAGGAAGACAAGAAATGGCAGGAAAAAAGACATCTCAAGACTAAGGCCTCAATGAATTCCTTCCATCTAGGCCTCCACCACCAGAAGTTTCCTAAACCTCCCCAAATTTACCAACAGCTATGGACATAGACTTTAACACATGAGATTATGGGTATACTTTATAGTCAAACTATCACAGACATCATGGAAGCAGATTTCAGATATTTATGTAGTCTAAAATAAAACAGGTGTTTCTAAAATGAAACTGAATGGTGTCTAGTAGCATTGAATGATCATGCAGGGTTCAGATAAGTAACCACTAATGTTTGACAATATGCTTCCATAACCATCTAGTCCTCATGTTATATTTGCTCTAGGCCATCTCTGTAACATCCATAATCAACTCCTGTCTTTGCTTGGTGTCTGTGTCTTCTAACTATGTTCTTCTAGTGTCTCCATTTGACATAGCTACCAGAGCATGAACTGCCTTATATTTTCCTTGAAGATTCTCAACAAAGTTCTCTTGTTTCATTTATATGAAAATATGAGTAACATAATGTATAATATCTGCTCAGAACTCTTAGTCATATCTTGGAGCTCAACAGTGCACTGTGCCTTTGAAGAATTGGCAGGTAGAATGTTCATTGCACTGCTTTAGAATGCAATAGAACTTCAGAAATAGATTACATCAAGGGTATATTTTTACCCTTGCCTTACTGAAAATATACAAGAACCCTTCATAATAAAACCTTGTAGCTTTTTAACATATCTCTTAAAATTTTAGACAGGAGCTTATCCCTATCTTTTATATACTGGGACTCATAGTATAACTATGCTTATAGCCTAACATTTCTGGATCTTTTCCCTAACTAGAAAGTGTTATATGTGATTATTCTTCCTAAAATATAGTCCTCTAGTTATCATCAATGTCAATATAATTAAAACTTCAAGTCAGGAACAATAAAATATTACAAGTAAAAAATATTACAAGTATACTCTAGATAGACTAAAAAAACAGTAATGACATTAATCATTTAGAAATATATAATCACCATATTAGGAATGAAATAGTATCTAGCAAAATATTAATAGAAGTAGAAACTTTAGGGAAGAAAACATAATTCTCTAGCTAGAAGTCTGAACAAGATATAACAAAATATCTGAGTTATATTACTGATAAAGAAGTCAGATAAACAGAAAGAAGAGTAACCATGGTGGTTAGTGAAGGAGTAATGATGTACTCATATACAAGGCATATGATTGGATCAAAGATGACTCTAATATTCTTGACTTGTCCCTTTGGGGTTCTGATGTAATTAGCATAATAAATGTTTAAATTGAAAGGCTAAGAGATATCTTTTCCCCCCAGTAGAAGATAAAGCATATTTCATGACCTCACTGTAAATCCAAAGACTCTAAAGTACAGAAAATAAGAAAATGAGTCTAGAGTAGAGGAGTATGGCAGACATCACTAATATTATACAAATTCACAATTTATTTCAGAGTAACATACTTTTATTTTTAAAGTAAAAATAGTGATTTTTCAGTAAGCTTCCCAGTGTTAAAAACTTTTTTAAAAATGTTGGCCTTGTTTCTGGGGACAGTCACTGTATTATTCAGTGGTTGAGGACATTCTGCCATCTTTCTGTTTATTGAAATGAAGTTACAAACAAGTTTACTTTAAAAGGCTACTTTCCCCCTCATTTTTAGGAATAATTTTTCCCACCAACTGGTATTGTGAGTTAAATATAATTAATCCTTTTAAAATTTTCCTCTTGAGTGTGTCTGTAATTGGGAAAAACCAGCCACAGTGCAATATGATTGATCAAAACTTAAAATGTTTCATGTGGGTGTTATTTCTTCATGAGTAAGATACTTCACAGATAACCCCAACAACTGGGAGAAGCCATGTATTAGTATTATTGTCTCAATTTTCATTTGAAAATGAGAGTATGCATGGTGTTAATTACTTGTACTGAATTCACATAACAATATGATTAAATATGCCTTACAGGATAATTTCACATCTTGAGCACTTTCTTATTCTACAGTGCCATCACTCATATATAAGAGTTATTATTGTATGAAAGGTAGTCATTTTCAAGTCCTGTTATTCTTTTTCTTTTGTAACTTGCTTTATATTTGTACTTTGTCTTTTAGCATCCAAACTCTTAGTGAAAAAGAATTTAAAAATAAAGTGAATCTGTTCAAGTAACTGTTCTACAATTTTTGCAGATATATACCTGCCTTACTTGTTAGAATATGGGGTCTACAAGGGCAGAAACCTAGTCTCATCTATCTTCATGCTCTTCAGCCTTAGAGTCATCTTTGACATACAATATAGGTTACATATATGAAAGAATGTTTATTGTTATATAAAGTCTAGACTTTTCTTCATGATTTCTTTAGTGTTTCTGTCTGGAGAAAGTCTTATCAACATAGGATGTTGCAGTAGTTTTATGCTGGAGGCCTATGAGATCAGGGCCAAGTCTGTGTGGGAGGAAGAGCAGATTAGGCCTTCTTGCTAAGGCAAATCTGATGAAGCCTCAGCCTATTCCATGTAGAAATCCTGAAGAAACCTTGACATTGGGCAGAAATAGCCAAATCTTGATGTCTTTGAAAAGGGAAGCCAACTACAAGGATGCTTGGGCTTGAAAACAACGTCTGAAATCACTCATCATAACAGAGAAGCAAGACATTCCAGGGATGCACTTGAATAGGAGCCACTAAGGGTTGGGGATTCAGCTCAGTAGAAGAGCATTTGCCTAGCAAGAGCAAGGCCAAGGTTGGTCCTCAGCTCCAGAAAAAAAAAAAGACAGAATAGGAGCCACTAACTCTCAAAGAACTGCCTTAATGTCCTCTTCTATTAAATAATAATTACAGAAGAAGGGAAAAATATAATTTTTAAACTTAAAAAGAAGACGGTTTCTTAAAAACCAATTTTCTGTCAAAATTCCAAAGCTTTTCATGTTCCAGTTGAATGTTTACAGACTAAGAGCAAATCCTAAACAAAGTTATCAAATACTTCTTCGTGTTGTTTTCTCAAATATTTTATTGTTATGGTGATTAGATAGTCAAGAACAGAGGTCTCTGACTAAAATGAAGCAGAGTGAAGTTATTCATTACAGTCAAATAAAAACTAAACAGAGTTTGGACAGTGTCTGCTGGGCAAGGTGGCTGAGTAAAAGGGTTGCTTATAATCACTATATGACAGGACTTCTTAAAAATATACAACAACCTTGTGTGTCAGAATGTCTACAATACACTGTTGTGGCATTATCCTACAGAGTTATTGGAGTCTGAACAGAGCAAGAAGAGGAACAAGCACTAGAGAAATGATGTGTTGGGAATATGGAAGGGGGCACAGGACAGCAAGAGTGGTGAGGGCAACATACAAGTAGAGGGCATCACAGAGCAGTATCAGAGCTTGATAATATGGAAGTATCAGTGTATGATTTCCTTGCATAATAAACAAGGTATCTACTTATTAAATAGAGGCACAAGAAGCTTAGCTTGTGTTTGCAGAGTCCAAATGTGGATACACAGGCACCTATGCTTTGGAGAAGTCCATTATAGCAAGAGGAAAGTGTGTCACATATGTACTGTGAGAGTGCTGTCCACAACAAGTGGCAGGCTTGATAGTGGCAGTGAATCATTTGATTCACTCATCTTGCAGTATGAACAGATAGTCTTTCCAAAAAAGAGATAGAGCAGTAAAGGGAGTTTAGTTTCAAAGTAGGAGGATAATCAAATAAGTAAACAAATTAAGAATAGGTAGAGCTACGATTTTCATTATTGAGGATAAAAGATAATCAGGAATAATAAACGGGGAGAAAACCAGAATGAACCCTGTGATTTAGCTACACACAGTTGTAATTTTAAGATTTTTAATAGATGCGAATTTGCATACAAGCATATCTAGTATGTATCAAAATAAAATATAATGCTAAGGCATGGCAGCACATTTTAATTTCTTTAATCTGTGATTGAAGGAGACAGAGACAGGTAGAGCTCCTTGTAGTGGAGGCCAGCCTGATCTGCATAGCAAGTTTCAGGCCAGACAGAGTTGCATATTAAGACTTTATCTCAAAAGAATCCACCAAGCCATTAAGAAGTCTTTAGATTGATCCAATATAGAGCCCCTGGGAACAGTAAATTAAAAGAAAAATTCTTTTTTTTTTTTTTTTTTTTTT
This sequence comes from Sigmodon hispidus, assembly GCA_004025045.1. NCBI lineage: Eukaryota > Metazoa > Chordata > Mammalia > Rodentia > Cricetidae > Sigmodon > Sigmodon hispidus. The sequence continues at coordinate 5,535 of PVIH01004494.1, forward strand.
TTTAACTTTTATTTATTTATTTATTTATTTGCCTTGGTGTTTGCCTGGAACTGGAACTACAGACAGTTGTTAGCTGCCATGTGGGTGCTGGGAATTGAACCCGGGTCCTCTGGAAGAGCAGACGGTGCTCTTAACCGCTGAGCCATCTCTCCAGCCCCAAGAAAAATTCTTATATATAGCAACATACATAGTATCTACATATTGGTTTTTAAATAGTGATTTTGTACTGATAAGGTTGTGGGCTCTATAGAGACTGGCTGATCCCCAAGGGAGGGGAAGAAAGTTCCTGAGGGAAGGGAAGGAAAGCACAAACGAATCTAAAGCATATTCCTTAATTAGCATGGAAAGAAGTCATCAAAATAAATGGAGGTACATGGACAAGACATGTGTCAACTTAAAGGGTCAAGTCAATCAAAGATAATTAGAACAACTAAACACAATGAGAGCAATGTATTACAGGGTACTAGTAAAACAAGGAATCAAATTTCCATCCTAGTATATACCTAGGAATGAACCAATTGAAAAGCTGCTGAATAATAGCACATTATGTAAATTCATATATAGTATCTATTTCAATACATTTTACCACAAAAATAAAAGAATAATTATGATAATAGCCTAGAAAATCCCACGAAGAAAATTGATCACCAGAAATGGGAAGATCCATGTGAACAGATCAGATAGAGTGTGAAGGACTCAGTGTCATCTTAGTGATCTCCTACCAGTGTTTAGTAATGAAGGAACTGTGGATTTTCTATAAAATACCTGTATGATAAGTTTTGAATAAAATCAGAGTCATGAAAGTCAACGGAAGGATAAAGAGCTGCAGCAGACTGGAGAAGATAGTATAAAAGTACAACGCTGAAATACATTCTTTGGCTACGAGCACATTATTAGGACATTGCAGCAATTTAAGTGGAGTGTGAAGATTAAATGGCAGCAATGTATCACCGTTAACTTCGGATCTTGATAGTTGTCTTGTGATTACACGGGTGAACAATATTGTTTATAGAAAGTGAACCCAGAATTATTTAAAGGTATCATGCTTGAAAATTATTCTCAAATGTCTCAGGGGGAGATAAAGTAAATCTTGTGTTGAAGTTGCAACTATTTAAGGCTGATATTGTTCTAAAATTATTTTGGAAATATCTTTGCATTTTTATCACAGTCTAGTATGCTTTTTCATCATTCATCTTAACTATGCAACCCTTGTATTTACTGAGGATTCTTCCCTTTTATAGTTTCTTTAACAATAAAACAGTCTTATTTCCAGAAAGACAATCAAGGCACAATAATTTAATAACTCCTTTTTCTCTCTACTTTCTTGCTATCTCTCTCCTTCCACTTAGAAATAAAACTTTAAATATTCTGCTCTGACCTTTTTGGGTGGAAAGAGAGTTTAATTACCTGCCCAGTTTACATAAATTATGTCGCCTGTTTGTCTAAAATTGAATCCTGAGCAGAGATCAATATGGCCTCAGAAAAGCCATAGCAAATGACTTCTCTCAAATGCCATCAAAGGTCACTGAAACCTTTCCTGCTTGGAAGGGGACACATTCTATTCAACAACCTGGAGCATGTTGTGGGCCTCTGCCTCTAGCCCTGGGGATAGCCAAAGGAGCATGATTGATCATCAGCTAGAGGACATTGGGAACAAATTCCCTGAGGAACCAACTGTGTGAAATTAATTGAATACTGTGATGACTCTGATTTATCATTTTGAGAGAGAGAGAAGAAGGGGGGGGGAGAAAATGGCACTGAGCACATCCAGAGTTGATATACAAACTTGTACAAGTGAGCTGCAATTTATAATTGAAACCCCAATGGTTATAATCTATGCAGGTTACATTTGGCTGAAGCAATCCAAAATCCTGCAGAGAAACTTATAGCTTTGTATTTTCCCTTTGGTTTTCTTTTTATTTTAGGAAAGAGTGCAAGGACAACTATAGGCCAGCTGGTGTTCTTATAACTACAATAAAATTACTTCAAGTTACTGGTATAAACAAAATATAAGAAGATTCAGAGTTAAGGTTTTTTTCACCTGAGTGAAAGCTTCAGAGAGGTCATAACATTTTATTGGTCACAGGGTTATAATTATCAAAATAGTCTAAAAATTTTGGTAAAAGAAGAGAAATGCCATATAAATGCTCAAATTTGAAACCTAGTAGGTCTTAAATTATGCTAAAAGTTTCTGTGAGTAGTATTGGTAAAGAAAGACAACTCATGGGAAGCCAGAAAGAAGCCAGATTCTTAAAGAACATTTACTTTTAAGCATTACCAAGCCAAACAGAGAAGAGTCAACAAAAAGATAGAAATACAGGTAGAGAATCCAGAATCCCAGTAGGATTTCATCAGGAGAAAAAAAAATTATATGCAGTTGAAAGGCTCATGAGAAGTCAAGAAATGCAGAATGTGAAAACGCTGCTGATGCCATGATTTTTCCTATGTGAAAGGAGTTTACTAGCCAGAAATCATGGAATACATTAAACCTCAAGAGGAAAAGGAATCTTGAAAAGAAAGCCAGTGTAGTTTATGAGGACGAAACTTTCTCCCAATGTGGTGGCAAATGAGAAGGGAGAAGCAAAGATAACAATAAAAAGGGAAAGGAGGAACAGGAAGGGATTTATTTATTCATTTATTGATTGACAAGGAAAAGTAAAACACTAAGGTAGAGAGAATGGCTGAATTCCACATAGAAGAAGGGGATGCATCAACGGAAACAGCAGATAATTATTATATTAAAAAAAAATTCTGGAAGGTTAGAGAAGGTATAATTGGGGGGAAAAAAGACTTAGGAACATCTCTTCCAGTAGAAAGAAGGATAAGAAATTTAAGATATTCTTGAAGAGTGTTTAAGCAAAAGTGTGCAAGGGGAGAGATACTAAAAGGAAAGGTTTACTAGAAGGAAATAAAAAGAAGTATAAATAGAAGGAAGCATGTGAGACACACAAAGTCCAAAGTGAACAATAATTTCAAAGAACTGAAAACAACTTCTCTGCCTGTCAGGGTAAAGTGAACCTATTACAAATGAGAGTAAAATAACACAGTGGCTTAACTTTGAAGGTGAAAGCTTCTCATAGGAATCAGGTAAGTACTGATCCTTTAGTGTCCACCTATATAAAAAGTCTCTTATACTGTCACTATTCCATAAAATAGATATCTTCCAAGTTTTCATTAAATGGTGCATCCTAGTTCATAGAAAAAAGTGCTGAAGAGGTTTTAATATTCCAAACCTGTAATGGCACCCAAAATTTCTGCCTATATGCAATAATTAACTAGAACTCAGATCTTTGGCATAGATAATTTCCATATTTTCTAAGAAAAGACATAGGCCATAATTTTGGAAAATAGGGATTCACAGTAATATATTAGCTATCTTAACATTCCTAAAAATCTTACCTTAAGAACACAAGAATCTCTGGAACTTGAAGATCAAGGGTCAAGAGGATTGCTGGAGCTCTCCTTGGTGCTGAATTATAGAGGTGGCTGACCCTGAACCATGCCCATAGGAAAGGGTCACTGTGGTAGACACACTTGGAGGTATTACATAAAAATGTAATGTTGGTACTTATACAGGATATGCCCTCAGACAATATATAGTCTATCACCTTAACAAAAATATTGAATTAGGAGTAGCAAGAGTTTAGAGACTATGAAGTAGATAATTTGGAATATTGACCAGATTCTGTCACTCATTTTCTAAACACCTAGCCAGATGAGAGTAAGGGTCAAAATGCTTAAGGAAATTTCTCATTCAAACTACAACATAATGTAATAGTAAATGTCTATCTCTTTAAGTAAGAAGGATAAGAAGAAGAGATGAAGAAGTTCGAGTTATTTGGATATCCAAGCAGGGAGATAGAGTATTAAAGTAATCTAGGTATAGGATTTTGCTTCCCATGGCCCCTCACTAGGCATATTACACACATTGGTGACCTCCTTATATAATCATTTTTGTTTATCTGTCAAGCAAAAATGATTGTAAGTCATCAATCAAGAACTATGTCTGAATATTGAATGAAATAATACAAATAAGGCACTTAGATGACTTTTGAAAAAATATAGAAAAAGAAGACATATGATGCAAAATTTTTAAAATATAATAAGCTTAGTGAGTTTTGTTTTGCTTTGTTTTATGTTTTTATAATGGAGAGGTGAGAATTCTCTATGTCTGCCATGTCTGCATAACTGAGTCTAGTGTCTAGTATCACATAAGAATTCCAGGGTAAAGTCTTCTTTCATCAAGAAATTTAAGTGTGTCAAGCATAAGGAAAAAAGTCACAGATAAAGAACAGTGGAAGGGCACAAATCTATCTCTATATAGTTCAAGGGTAGCAATAAACTCCATCATCAATTATTGAACAAGGTCAATATTTGTGGCACAGAAAAGCATTTTAGCATATATTATTTATACAGATGGCTGTAATAGGTACTTCATGCTTGAATAGGGAGTTTCAAGATTCAAGAGTGTAATACTGTGAATAAGAAAACTAGTTGGCAGAGGAAATGGTATCATCTTTAGGAAAAATATCTCTCTTCTCCCTCTATCCCACTCTGGTATGTGTCTAGCCTCCTAACTTTTATAAAAGCTACTCTCTGTACTCTGTCTATCTCCATATCTCCATTGATCATAGCATAAGGTAGCCACACAGTAGAAGATCTCATACAATAGAGTCATTGCTGTTTGTTGAATGAGGTGACTTTGACCTGCAGTTGTGCTAGAACAATTTTAAAGACTTGACGTTGACTGTTATAATCCTCACAGATTAAAATGCTGGATATCCAGATTTTTCTGCCTCCTCTAGCCTAAAGGACTCTGCTTTATACTGGTATCCTCTCCATTTGCAGCTGCCTTGTTGTAACCCATAAACTTTCTTCCTAGACTTGAGCAGAAGTCAAGATTTGATACCTTTTCTCTGGCATCCTGTGGGACAGTTTCTTCATGCAATATTCATCAGCTATTTACTTTTATTGTCCATAAAACTGAGATTGTATAGGCAAGGAAATAGCTATAGAAACACTGGATCACTTAGGAGAAAGACAGCTCATCTTTCTGGCCACAACAAGAAGTTGCTAATTTCTAGGTTCTACTTATCTGTCATCCAGGACATATTTTAGAGTTTTTGCCTTTCTCACCTTTCCCATGATGAAAGATGTGAAGGTAAAGGACATGTCTGGCTCTCTCATAGCATAACAATTGAACTGTAACACAAATGTGCATGCATACCTCTCAAGTATTATATATCTAAATGGTTTTGTTATGTGTGGCCTACCTATCTTATCATATGTGTACCATACCTCCAAATACATATGTTACAAAAAACACATACATATAAACAGCTTCCTTGTCTGGACTACCTATTACACCATATGAGGAACCATCCTTCCATATGTTTTTCATTAGTTTTTAATATACTAAACATCTTTCTGGGTTACATCCTTAAAATTATCTTATTTCACCACAAGAAAAAAACATGTAGGCAATATTTTAATTACTCCACAAAAATTTGTTAGGTAGGAAAAAACCTAGTTCTAAGTACTGGCAATAATAATGTCTTAATGGATGTTTTAAGAGAAATACACAATGATAAAACTGCTCTTGTTTACATATTTTCTGTGATTGAAGCTGATGGATCTTCTTACCCCATGTGCACAGGAGTGTAGTAGGGACCAGAGCTGTGTTCCTGTGGACACACAGGAAGAGCAAAGAGTGTTGTCATTCACTAGATAACAAGGAAAATAGAAACCTACATAACCAGGTTGGGCACTGGTTTGGGATTTCAAAAGATTACAAAAATAAAAAGATAGAAAGGACAGAAATTAGAGTTTGGGACCATGGGCATTGAGATGCTCACCAGGGTCTCTTCCTCATCCACCTACCTTTCTGCATCCCTTCATCAGTCTTCAGTACCATTGCCTATAAAATGGGTTTTCAGTACTACCTGCAGCATATGGTAACAATGAAATCTAAAAACAATACAATATGTGAAATTGTGGGAGTTTCACAGAATGACTGCCCCATAAATGTTACCACTACTACTTTCTGTTGATAATATCAATTTGGAAGTCACAGTCAGAGTGTCCCAGTTGAAAAGAGATACAACATCACAAAATCTCAACTCAGTATGATCTAGGATATGGGCTTTACAGACCAGTTTACATCCAAGGACTGGTGAGAAATCAGCACAAAAGGGCAGACTGTGTCTGTTTGTGCCTGTGTAGTGAGGTATGTCTATTGATTTCCTCCATAGCAAAGCTGCAGGACAGGACTTTTATGATATAACTTAAATCAGCATGTTTCCTGTTTGCATCAGGGACTGGAGCCAAGGTCATTGTTGGTAGATATAGGCTTTCAGCAGAAACAATAATTACATTAGGCTTGATGGTTTCCCTGAAAAACTCTTCCAGAGAATGGCAGAAATGAAATATGCCCATGTCCCTCCTTTGTCTCCTTGTTAATGAATTTGAGTACACAGAAACTCAACAGACACAGCAGAACAGGCTCACAAGCATCATTGAGTCATCAGTACTGAGAGCCAGTGGCATCTCAAAGGGCTACTTTTCCACTGAAAAGCTTAACCCAGAACATGGATGCTATTCTGCAAATCTTACACTGTGAGCAGTTGAAATGGCTTTGTAGCAGGTAGCAGCATTATTACTGAAGCTGTCCTTCAGTCCATGAGAAGTCCATTAGTTCCCGAACTACATGAGCTCTGCCCCACCCTGGCTGTTTCTTCTTGAACCCATACAATTGGCAGAGTCCAAACCCTCCTTATATCTTGCCTGCACTATCATAACAGATCATCTTCCCCCTTTTCTCTTCTTGTACCCCATTCATCCTACTCAAGATAAACTACAGATTTCAAACGGCCTGGTTTTGTGAGACACCCGTTGACTTCTTATTTTCCATTGCAGTTCTAACCTCTCAGAATGGTGCTGTTATAACCCTAACCCTAACCCTAACCCTAACCCAACATCACCATCATCAGTATCATCATCACCATCACTGTTATCAACATCACCGTTATCTCTATGAGATCCAAACTCATTTTAATAGAATTCTATACCTTCAATACAAGGCATATGTTCAGCTCTGTAATAATTAAGGTCAAAGCAATTTGTTGAAAGTAATCATGGCTTGAATTGCAAACTCAATTGTTTACTTTGTATTATTTGGTTTTCACAGCTCTTCTGAAAGGAATATTTAATGTACCCATTTATCAAAGAAAAGCCCTGAAGCAGACAGAATTGGGATCTCTTGTTGAGGATCATATAACTGGGGAGCAGCAGTAGAATATTTTATTCCAATATGCATCATGTCTTCCCAAGCCTACAGTAACTATGTCCTACCACACTACCTATAATCCCACCTCAACTATATCCAATGGTTGCCCTGTTAAGCCAGACAAATCCTATTAGCTCTATTGAGTCTCAAAAGATTTGGTTCCTCTGTGCATTGCTGTAATATCCTATAACCTATGAGACAACTGAACCACTTCAAACATTACCACAGCAGACATTTTGTAGGATTTTCTAATTCCCCTTCATAGTACTCACAACTTGTCTGACAGCTGCTGATTGCACTGTCTGCTAAGAACTTTCATAAGCTTTCTTTGGAATTCTGTAGAAGATGACCACATGAGTAGCAGACCATTCAGCTCAGGGCACAAGCCTCTAGAGATCAGCTTTTTTGGTCAAATCTGAAGGCATATCTCCACAGAGCTGCTTCCTCAGCCCTGTCTCATTTCTCTTCTATCCATTTTCTCTAAGAATATGTCCTAAATAAGTATGTCCTACTGTAAGTTGTACTTCTAGTGAAATCACCTAAGACAGGTGCATTCTTTGTGGTAGATTTTCTAATTTCCCCCAGCAATATTTCAATCTTATAAAAATGCCCCAGACCATTATAGCCCTTGATTGATACAGCTTGCATTAATAGTTCCTATCTTCCATGAAAGCCTTGGAAGTCAGTACCCACACATCATAGGGAGACAGAACATGGGAGACACTTCAGATTCTTAAGTTTAGTTTAATGCTTCCTATTCTGCCAATCACCTCCAGGATCCTTTTTTTTTATTAATTTTTTTTTTTTTTACCATACCCATCACTGCTCCCCCTCCCATCCCTTCTTCCAGTCCTCCCCAGCCTCCCCACCCTGTTCACTCCCCAGAGAGGGCAAGAAATCCCAAGGTGAGTCAATTTGGTCTGGCATGTATAACTGAGGTAGGACTGAGTCCCTCCCCCAAGTATCAAGGCTGAGAAAGGTATTTCCCAGCAAGACCTGGGCACTGAGAAGTCAATCCATGTACCTGGGATAGACTGGTCTGAATGCAAGAGGTTTCACAAACTGCCCACACCTTTCAACTGTCATTTATATTTAGAGGGTCCAGATCTGTTCCATGAAATTTCAACAACTGTCATTACAGAGTCTGCGAGCTCCTGACAGCACAAGACAGCCTACTACATGGGTCTCCCCATCATGATACCGATCCCTCCTTTTATGTAATCTCTCCTCTGCTCTTCAGCTAGACCAGTAGGGCACAACCCCAATGTTTAGCTATGGATCTCTGCATCTGTATCCATCAGCTGCTGAACAAATGGTAGGGTGGTCATTCATATGATAATAAGGAAAGGCCAGTATAGGTACTCTCTCCACTATTGCTTGTAGTTCTAGCTGGGCTTATTTTGTGGGTTCTTGGGTGGGTGTTCCTTAGCATCAGATTTTTCTCTAATCCCACAATGGCTCCCTCTATTAGCATATCCATTTTTTTGCTCTCCTTTTCTGTTGCTCCCCCCCCAACCAGTCCATTCTCTCATGTTCTTTTTTTAACCTTCCCTTGCTCCCTCCCCACCCCATATGATCTCAATATTTTCTCTATTTCCCCTACCCCCATAGCCCTTAATCCAAAGGACTCTTACTCTTCAAGCATCAGTTCCACATGCTTTCTTCCTTCAAGATTCAGATTCACAGCATCAATTTTTAACCCATCAGCCTGTCTTAATCAGGGTCAGAGCTTAGCAAGCTTTCTTTATCACAGACTTCCCTCTCCCCTGCTTTCTCTCCTTTCTATGCCCACCTCCATTATCCCAGGAGTTTCCTTCCTTTCTACCTGTCACTTACCAGATGCAATAGCAATGAAGGACTTACTATTAGAAGAAATCATCCTGTTGGGGCCAGACATATGACCTCCTCAGCTGGGTACAAATGAACGGCCTCTTTAATTTATGAATGTCAAGCTTTACACAGCGACAGAGAAATGTCCTATTAAATGATATCCATCTCTCCAATCCCATTAATAAGCTAATAGAAAAGTCAAAGAAATGTTCATGAGGATGGGCTGGTTTCTGTGATAGAAAACTGGCTTAATGAGATATTATTAATGATAACAGCTCTGTGTCAGGATCCTTACTAAGGATGGCTGCTGAGACTCATAGTTGACAGTTTGCTTTTCTTCTCAATTACCTGATGGGTGGATCCAGGGTCATTCTATCCTACTTAGTTCTCATAATGATCAAATGGGCTTTAAAAAACACAAGCCAAAGAACTAGAAAAAAATTAGTGCATTGAGGAGCAGATGCTTTGAATGCTTTGTCTAATTCAGTAAGTATGAACACTCTAGAAGCTAAGTATCTCTGAAATCCCTAAGATTGGCAGGGTGATGAAGATCAGAGATGGTGGTTTGCTTTCCAAGAGTCACATATATACATTTGGTTCTTTTAATACTACATGATGAAGTACCAGGGTTTTGCTTCTCCTTCAGTTCTCCTTCTGTTTTTAAACCTTTATATGCTGTGAATAGTGCATGATACCCCTTCCTGTGACTCTGGGAGGTGTCTTGGCAACACTGAGGTTCTTTAAGTGTTTCTAAAACTTTTATTTCTATTTCTGTGTTTCTCTCATTCAAATCTGTCCACAGATCATGTTTTGATAACCACTGTGCTAATCTCCTGCCTTTTACTGTTCAAGTTGGTTTTTTTTTTTTTTGGTGCTAATTGACTTAGGTTTGTATGGCCAATCTATAAGAAAAGTAATATATTTTCCTAAACTTATATACATTACATTATTATCATTTTCCAAGCTCAAGTGTAAGAATGAGCAGGTAGAGCTAACACGCAATGGAGCCAGACTCTGATTCTCTCCCTACAAAGTATGTCTCTGCATTAAGGGCATAATATAAATTATCTCCCTGTTCATTACAAGAACATATAAATGATATATCACAATTTGGAATAAGATTTACAGAAATATGAATGCTATAGTATAGGCTAGTACTTTTTCTCTATGCTAAGCTTCAATTATCATCAATCATAGCTTCATCTGTCTCTGATTTCTGCCTCCTCTTATTTAGTTTTTATATTATCCAGGGTATATAGTAAACTACTGCCTTCCTTAGCAGAAGTCAGACACATTTGTCTCTGCCAGCCCAAGTAGTTTCCCAAGCAATGTTTTATGCCACTGAAGTCCTTTTATTTCTCTTTTTCAAATGTATCTTCATTTGACTGTCCATGACCCACTAGAGCTAAATAGAATCTTTATCAATACAATTTAGTCTCAATTGTTTATGAAGTGAAAATTTTGCCTCTCCTGCTTGCTGCTTGTTATTTACTTTGCACTCTATAGACAAAATGTAATTTCAGTAATAAACATTGGATTATGTAATATTCTTTGAGATATAGAATGAAAAAAGGCACTTGAGGATAGACTGGTTTCAACTGAAAAATCATTGCCTTGGCAATGAGTGGTTACGTGACTGCAATGTCCTAATCATCCCCTGTTCATGGAACAATCTCTCATTACCACTTAGATTGCTCTTCATGGAAGCAGATCCCAGCAGTTTTTACAACCTGTTTGGATTCCCTAGAATAATCAGTTCTGTCATGTTGGAGACAGTTCTTTTTTATTGCTTTCAAATGTTAAAAATGTGGCTCAGCTAAGCCAAAGATGTAGACCATTCATATGGAGCATTTTGTTGTTTCTTTAGGCTGGGAATTCACAAGATTTCATGAATAAGTTCAAGGCAGTTTACCAAGAATACCAAATAGGTGAAAACAAATAGGATGTGCGAAAAGGCCAGGAGGCTGGATTTGTAACCAAACCTATATTAACTAGTTAGTTTTTGGTAGAACACTGGGACGCTGGGACAATAAAAATGAAGCTGAATTTGGTAAGGCTTTACAAAGATTCTTTCTGAAGAAGTTCCTTAACCCACTTACCTCCAGTGCAGAGTATTGGTTGGTCTCCAGTACAATCAACCCCTCTTCAGCTGTACCAGGAGAAGCAATGAAATTTCCCAAGCCTTCTTCCCACAAGAAAGCTCCTTTGAATCATTCTTAAATAGTCCAGAAATTTTGAAGTGTAGTTGTTCACCAAACATGACACATCAAGTTTCAGGAAGACAAGGCACCTCCCCTCATATGAAGGCTGGACGAAACAACGCAATATGAGGGGAAGGATAGCAAAACCTGGCAAACATGTCAGGGACTCTTTGCTCTCACTTCGCTTAGGGGTCCCACAGAAGGCCAAGCAACATATAAGCAGAGGGCCTAGGTCAGTCTATGGAAAGCCTTCCCTTTTCTGACTAGATTCAAAGAATAAGTTGATGGAAGGCCAGATGGCAGTAAGGGAGGATGGACTGGAAGGTGAGAAATGTGGGGAAAGTGTAACATGCTGTAGAAGTTTCACATGAGAAAAAAAAAGACATGCAGTTCTTCTATACCTCACGTTTCAACTAAGACTGTTTCCAGACTTTGTAGCATTGTTGAGACAAAATAAGACCGAATCTATTAGCTTTTTATTTAAAATTGATCCCTGGTGATCAAACTGTTCCTATTGGAGATTTTGGAGACAATCAAAGGGGTGGTGATTAATATGCAAGCCACCACTATGGTCACTGTAACATGTTTCCTCAGAGTGTCAACATGTTTCTAAGAGCAATTACTATAACTTTCAGTTCTTGGGAAGGAAAAAACGAGACTTTAAGAGGTTGGACAACTGGTAAAGATCACACCACAAAGCTAGACACCAACCTTCACTCCTGAGGGAGTCCAAGCAGTTCCTGGAAATATCCCATTCACAAGTGGCTCCTGTGTCAATATTTTACCACCTTGAGCTTCTCTCTTGAACTTCAGTCAAGTTTGCAGTGACCAATCCTGCTTTTTCAGTAGAAGGATTTTAAATACCACATGTCTACATAAAGAAAAAAACATTGTTCCACTGGACCACCCAACACAGATGACCTGTTTATAAACTATGATGAACATACCCTATCTATTATCTCTTGTTCACAATCTTCTAGCAGCCCTATCTCATATTTAATACATACCTCTTCCTCCAGTAAGATATTTACGTCCATAACTTGTCTGAATGGGATGGGAACACATCTTTCATATTGTCAGTGTGCTTCTCTCTGGTCCAACTTGTTTGGAATGCATATTTTTTATCTCTCCTCATGAACTAAGAAGACCTACTAGCAGAGAGGAAACCATTTCTCTGCACTGCACCATCTTCTTGTTGCTCTCCTGAAGCATGCTTTCACATCTGTTCTTGTGAAGATCTATTCAGTCTCTTTATGCTTAACCTAAGTTAGAAATCCTCCCAGAACCCTCCAACCTAGACCATTTATCTTTTATGTTCTCTTGACATTCTTTTCTTTGCAATTCTTACCAAAATTACTAAATAGGAATATTTGATAGCCATATGATTTGTGGGTAGCTTCTCTAGTGGAAAAAAAATTCATAACAGAAAAGCTCATGAGGGTTGAAGACAGGTAAATAGGCAAAGATATTATACAAAAGTTATGATGTAGTCAACTTTGCAATGGATCATAGAATTTCTTTAGATGATAAAAACAGGATAGTAAAAACAAAGAGAAATTGAAGGAAGTCAGGTCAAGGTTTGGTGGAAAAAAAGCAACTACCTTTCTAGATTCAGAATCTATGGAGAGATTGAAGTCAATGGGACAGCATAGAAGGCTGCCTGGGTTCAAACCTACCAACACATAAGCTAGCATGTCACCTTGCTCTTCTTCTGGGTATACTCACTAGCCTGTGTAAAGTTTAAGCTTTATCTCAGCTAACTTTCAATTGTACAAGGATAACCAAAATCTCCTTTAGGATACACCTTCCTTTCTTGGTTACAATATTCTCAGCAAAGAAACAAAGAGAATAAGTGATCAGGGCAATTTTTCTCTGTGGAGGAGTGGATAAAGGCATGGAAGCAGAAGTAGTCAAGGGGGAATTTCAGTAGAGCTATTAAAAGCATGAGCAGAAGGAAGTGGGAACTGTGGGCTGCTGCTCTTCCTACTTCCTGAGTTGTCTTACTGGTGTTAATGTTGGAGCTGGATCTGACACCTTGGTCCATAAGAGAGCCCCCAAAACAAAAAGTAGATGCTAAAGGTGGCTAATTATTTAAACAGGGATATGGATCCTTGATGTAGTGGGAGTCCACCCACTGGTTTTGAATTTTGTTTTCATGCATTAAGATAGAATGTTTGTGCTTTAGTCACTCTTGTTTATGTATATGTGTAGGAGGTACATAATATACCCATAATCTCATTCTACATATACAGATATAATTTCTTTATACTTCATTTTATGCAAAATAATGCCAAGAATGGTGCAAGGAGACATAGAAATGGTTTTTAATAATCACTTGACATTTTACCTTCTTGACAATGAACAACATCCAAAGCCTTTGTTTTTGTTTTTGTTTTGTAAGCTATAGTTAATAATTTCTTTGCATAGCTTTTGTTAGGATTATATCAACTGTAGGAAATATCTGGCAAATACTAGTAGCTCAGAAGTTAATATAATTTTACAAAATCTCATCTCTCAAAAGAAATTAGTATCTATTTATTCATTCAACAGATATTTTCAGTGAAGCAACCCACAGCTAGGATTACTATGGAAAGTCAGACTAATTAACCAGGGCTAGACAATGGAAAGACACCATTGGCCACTGGGTGATTATAAAGAATTAAACCAATACTGAAGGTATAATTTTCGTGTTTCAGTGCAAATTCACGTGTGTGTGTTTTGTAACAAAGCCATGGTATTGCCTGCCAGCTTCCGATCTCTGTTACAACTACCTGCTGCTGGCCCTGCTTGTGCTCCCAACCCCATTAATTATAGCTTCCTTTGATGTTCACTTTAACCTGAAATTTCACAGCCTTGACATTATTGATGTTTGAAACACATGATTCGTTATTGTGCATGTACAGGGAAGAGAAAGGTCTGCTCTGAGCCTCCAACATTTTTAGCAGTTTCTAGAAACCCTTCCCACTGAATGATATGAGAAACAAGTTTATATATGTGTCTGTGTGTGTGTGTATATAAAATATATTCTCCATATTATACCAATAGTATTTGTTGAAAATCACAATGTTCTTTTTAATTTATATTTAGCTAGCATATGGTAAGTATTTATTATGGCATTTTAGTATATAGATATCATTAGACTGTGCTGCTCACCACTTCTTGACATATACAAGGCCTCTTCTGTTGTCTCTCCCCCACCCAAATAGTTACATGTACTTTCACATCTCATGTATTCTGTTATCTTTTCTTGTTTACTTGTTACTTTTCTTGTTACTCTCCTATAGTCTTCTTCCTCCTCTTCCATGGCCACCCTGTAATACTTTTAAATTCTACACATATAAATTTTTATCTATACTCCAATTAAAGAATTGTGTCATTAGCCAGAATCTTTCTTATTTCTTTTATCAAAATGATCTCTAGCTCTATCTACTTTCCTGAGATTCTTCATTGTGCCTAAAGAAAGTTGCATTGTACTTGGACCACATTTTCTTTATGAATCCATCTCTTGTTGAACAACTAGGTTGGTTCCACACATTCGCTATTGTCAATAGTGTCAATAAGCAATAAGAATACAAGTATTTCTGTGACATGCTGACATTGAATCCTTTGCGCATATTTCCAAGTGTTACAATTGGCTCATGTTGTCATTCTAATTTTAATATCTATAAAAATACTTATTTTCTGAAATAATAATTATATTATCTTCCCATAATGATTTCCATAATGGCTTTATTAGTTTACGTTACTATCAGCAGTGAATACATGATTCTTTCCCCTACATTTTTGTCATAGGTCTTGCTGTTTACTTTTTTTGACAGTACTCATTAGACTGGGTGAGGTAGAATCTTTAAACAATTTCAATTTGCATTTTCTTGTTGGGAAATAAATGAACACTTTTCCAAATGTCAAATACACTGACACTTGTACTGGACTTCTGTGTCCTTTGCTGAACTCTGAATTTATTGTCAAACAGTGCTGACTAACATATTGTTTCCCTTCTGTGGTGATATGAATAACATTGTTCCCATAGGTTCATATGTTTAGATGTTTCAGCCCTAGTCAGTGAAACAGTTTTGGAAGGATTAGGAGGTGTAGCTTTTGTTGCAAAAGGTATGTTCTTGGGATGTGCTTTGAGGTTTCAGAAGCCTACATCAGGTCCAGACTCTCTCTCTCTGTCTCTCTGTCTCTCTCTGTCTCTCTGTCTCTCTCTCTCTTTCTCTCTCTCTACCTCCATATTGTTGATAAGATATAATTAAGCTCTGAGCTAGTGTTCCAATACTGTCATGATGACCACGAACTAACCCTCCTAAGATGTAAACAGCACCCCAATAAAGTACTTTCTTATATAAGTTGCCTTGGTCATAATGTCTCTTCATACCAATAAAAGAATAATTAAATTGTTTTCAATACACCAAAGTTTTATCCTCTCCTGTGTGTCCATGGGTTTTACTTTTTACTGTAAATTTAATCACATACTATTTTCTTTGAGCCTAAGCCATCAATCTATACAAGATCTGATTTACTCCAAGATCCTAGTCTTGACTACTCTCCAGCAATCATGGCCCATTGTCTATCTCTGTACCGCGCTAAGCTCCTCCATCTCCAACATTATCACTTACTTACTTCCCTAAATTCCTGTCCTGCCAGTCCCTTAGACTCTAACTAGATATGGATTCCAACATGTAGACTTCCCCAGTGCCCAGTTCTGCCTTTTCATAGCACCTTTTTTTATAATAGGAAGGAGTGCCTTCAAGAATATTGACTCAAAGTTTAGCTCACACCAGATCAGCTTCCAGTCTTGTCAGGTCTTAGTAAGAGCATATCATACCCCAAATAATGTAGATAATTTGAACAGAGTCTCGCTGGATATAAAATGATTGAAAGCTTTCATTTTATAAAGAAAAAAATTGTAATTTAAAAAAAATGACAGGAGATAAAAAAAATTCTACTTCTCACTCTCTGTTCTATAGATTCCCTACGTGTCAAAGATTTTGAGGTATCTGCAAACATGGCAGCTATCAAACTTCTCTTCCTTCTATTGAATTTTTTAATTCTCTAATTTGGATTAGAAAAGCTGAAAGGCAGGAACCATTACAGCTGGGTGAAGGAGGACCATCACACTTCTGAAAATAAGCAAAATTCAAAGTTTGATACTTATTTCATTTCAAATGCCAATTATTTTATTTCTCTGTAAACTGTGATGTGAGAAGACCTCACTCTTCAGATATCATGTAATACTTAGTATTAGCAAGAATTCTATTATGCTTGGCTAATAAAATCAAAAGAAACCCCTGTATAGAGATCTTTTTAAGCATTTTGTTTCAAAAATGGAGCTTACAACTTGAGAGTCTCAAGACTATTTCCAGCAATAAGAAATGTTGTTGTTTATGTCAACCACATTGTAGCAACATGGAGAAAGTCCATTATAACCCTAAAAAATAAACGTAAAATAAAACAAATATCTCATATAAAAAGCTAGATGGCTAGCTTTATTTTTTTAAATCAGAATTCCCAACAACCTGGGGGCTACCTTTTCTTCAGAGCCACATTTTCAAAATTGGAGTTATATTGGTGCCACCGATTTCTACCCTCACTTGCCCTTATCCCTGGGAGGAGGCCATATTCCTCATGATTAAGTTCTAAAATGGAAAAAAAATAATCACTAGTGTTATTGGATGAAACAGAAAGCAGTGCTAAGCCAGGGTAGGACAATCTTCCTGACATTATCAACATGAAGCATTCTACTGGTAACATATTTACTTGTAGAAACATCATACAAACCACAATCTGGCCAATAATGATTCCTTACCAACACTGTTTGTTCTTAGCAAGAAACAAAGCTGAATTGGAGTGCTTACTTCAATTGAGCAATAAATAATATCCTTGGAAAAGAAGACAGAGTTACAGCCAATACTGGAATTTTTTAGATGACTCACTCTCTAAAATCTCCCATCAACAGAATAATCCAATCACTAGCCAATTTTTTCTGAAATTGTTTTTATCTTACCAAAGCCAAGAACTTCTTTATCATTAACTCACCTACTTCTAAGACCACTTCCTTAGAACAGAGGGCCTCATCTTTTCTAACTCAACTCCTTGTCTCACTTAGAGTGATGAATTTAATACTCCTCCCTCCCCTTAAAAAAACCCCTCTCAAATAGCATTAAAATAATAATCCCAATGTTTACAGTCCATGCATCTTGTTAAATCTCTGGGACAGGAGCCTTTGCTGTAGTGGTCTGTGGTTTTTTCCTAGCACAAAACTCTTTCAATGTGTCTGCACTAGCTATCCAATAGCTAAAATAAGTAATTTTATTAACCAAACACTATCATGTGAAATTTTTATTACCAAGAGATTTATTTTGTAAACTAAAGAAGGATCATGGTACTTAAGAGGATGAAAAAGACTTTCCAAAATGTCCATGAAGAGCTGTGTGCAAGCGATAGTATGCAAATAGAAAAGGTAAGGATGAGATGAGTGATAGGTGTAGAATAGGATGGTATAACATAAGCAAGTCCCTGAAAGGCAAGAGTACATCCAAGAGAAATGTAGTTGGTAGAATGGGATGGTGAACTGTACACAGAGTTAAAAAAGAACTTATGAGGTTTTTCCTTTAAGAAATTGAAAAAAAAATTATAAAGTAGATTGATATGTTCACAGCTGCTTTCGAAAAATAACAATATTATATAAGATTGATTGAAGGAGAGAAAATTGAAAGTGGAAAGTAAGTCTGAGAGGAAGTTATTCTTGATGGTGACAGATTTGTCCTTCAGACTGGAGAAAGCTGTTCGCCATGATATCAGAAGATTTTTGTACTTCATGAATTTTGTGTTTGTTCACTTTCTCTTTAAGTTTGGTTTTTACATCTTTAGGGTTCTGGAAAAATGGGAATATGCAAGTGAATCCATGTCTGGCCTTCCAGCAAGAAGAGCAGTGCTGAGAATATCAAAGAGAGAAGAGATTCTTCTTTGTCACTAACCCTGACTACTCCAGACCTTGCTTCATGTTAGAATGGCCATCACATGCTTCTAAAAAGTCCCCATGGCTTAAGTCATACCTTGTAGCCATAAAATCATGGTCTCTGTAAGCAGAGCCTAGGCACCAGTTTTTCCCAATGTTTCATATGGGGTGGCTAGAAGTTCATACCTGATATGATCCTTATTGTTTTTTGCCTTACTTTCTAAAAGTCTCTCACTGAATGTGGACTTTGCTAATTTGGCTACAATAACTGGCCAACACAAGATATAAGGATTCTTTTGTTTCCACTTCCCCCAAAATGGGATTCCAAGTGTATAGTGTTGTATATGGATTTTTATGGGATTGGTGAGGAATAAACTCAGTTGTCTGTGCTTTTGTATATCAAGCAGTTTATTAAGTAGGACATCTATGCAGCCACCTCTACATTGCATGTCTTATAGCTGAACATATCACCTCAATGAGAAGTAAAAGTATGTGAAATAGGATAACATGGGTAGGATCGAGAATTGAGACACATCTCGAATGGATGATCAACCAAAACAGCTGGATGCAAGACTGGAGAAAGGGAATTGCTGAGCCAAAGTGTTTCCAACGTTATTGGGTTTAGTAGGGAGCTAGTAGCAAAATAGGAAACAGACAATAAACACATTTTTCAAGGAGAAGATGTGCTCAGCATTGATGAAATTGAGTTAGAAGTATCAGCAAGATATTAGGTGGAGATGTCACAGGAGAACTAGATATGAAAGGATAAAGCTGTGGGAAGAAGCCATGCTGGGGAAAGAAATTTGGGAATTAATCACATGAAACTTGGTGGAAGATATGACCACATAAAACAGACAAAGAAGAGTAGTCTAGAAGAGGAAATGGTGAAATAGGAAAGTAAGCAAATGATCGTGCCTAACCTTGCCATCCAACACCAAGGAGCATCCCTTTTACACTCTTATTTCTTAGTGTCTTTTGCTGAGAGTTTTGCATATCACACTGATCTAATAATATGCTTATGTCTCTGACTCCTAGATCCATGCAGATATCTACAAGGGCAAGAACATGAGTTATAACCTGTAATAGGTGACTGATATCAACACATGAATGTAAAAATAACTTAACATAAACACATGCCAAAGTAGTAAATAGAGTGATAGCAAGGCAAAAATCCTCATATTAACCCAGCCTGCCACTGCCTTGCATCCATCTCAATAGCTCCTGCTCTAACCTCCAGGTGTCATTTTAATGAGTAACATGAAATCAGAAATATATTCAAAGCTCACTGAGCACCTGCTACTATATTGGGAAAAAGAATAATCCATGAGGCTAAAAAGACACAGCCCTTGGTTTCAGGAAACTTAGGATCAGTCACCCAGGAGAGAAGTTGCCTTCTCTGTGATATCTTCCTGGAAAGCTAGGTACACTGTCATAATTTTTTTCTATTGCAAAATTTGAAAAGCTCATTCATGGTATCTTTGTAGAGTTAATAGAAAGTTATGTGTAAGTTAAAACTTTAGAAATTATAGACATTTTAAAAAAATTAATCTAGAAAGTAGATACAGTTCTGTTTTACAGGTTGCATTGTGTTCAAACTCTATGATGTTTTTAATTTTATTTGTGTATTTTTATGGTGTGTGAACATATAGGGGGAAGGGTACATGTGCTCATAGGCCAGAAGGAATTGTTAGATGTCCTTTTCTGTCACACTCCACCTTGTTCCTTTAAGACAAAGGCTGTCATAAAACCTAGAGCTAGGTTCCCACCCAGAAAGCTGCATTGATCCTGTTTTCATTGTCTCCCAGAGCCATGCTCAGCTTTTTGTGTGCATGCGGCTGATTCACACTCAGGTCTCAGCATTTGTACAGGAAGTACTCTCATTCACTGAGTCATCTCAGCCTGTCTATGATACTTTTAATAATACATGCTATGGAGAGTTTTTAAACTTTCAGATGTAAAATTAGTATTTGAAACAATACATTTGGCCTATTCACATCTACTTTCACCTATTATTCTTAAATTCTTTGACTTAATAATTGCGATTTTATTATTGTCTTTAATATTCAAAAGTAAGTTTTCTGAGAACTAAAAGAGATAGACTCTTAGTCAACCATAACTGTGAGGTATGTAGATTATAGATGATTAATGTATAGAAGACTGATATAAGAAACATAGGCAGATTTTTATGTATAATTAATTAACTGCCTTCCACAGGTAAGAAGCCACCATGTGCTATAGATGCCCCTATTTCTTCTTCCCTATCACACTACAAGAGAATGTGATTATTCATGTGTCAATGAATACAGTATTATGCTTTGAAGATTAATTCACTAAAGATGGTTAGAAAGGTAGGTAGCTGAACCATGCCTGTACCACCAATTATCTGATAAGTGTCAGAACTTTCTACCTGCATTATTGTGTTACTAAAAATAAGGAGATGGAGAGAAGAGAAAGTGACTGGGAGGGGCGGGAGGGGGAAGGGAGTTTGAACAAGGGGATACATGGATAAAAAAATGAGACTTTATTCAAAAGTAAATAAAAAATCCAAAAAAAGAAAAAAAAGTTGCACATGCCTTGTAGAATAAGGTAAAACAAAATGTTTTTAGTAATCACTGCAGGACCAGACAACATCAAAGAATAAATGTATGCTTATCATTGCTTCCAAAAAAAAAAAAAAGAAAGAAAAGAAAGAAAGATGACTGCCGATTGACTTGGGCAGTATATGGAACCTTATGGAATAAAATCAGACTATGTTCCTGTGCATAATCTGGCATCTTAGAGCCCATTCACTATAGAGGAACACCTAACACAGGTTTGATCAGGAAAGACCTTCTGAAAAGTCTCTGAAGGGAATGGATGATCGAACCTTTCAGAGCACCTCTGTTGCAGTTTCCTCTGAATTCTGCATTGAGAACAGGCTGCTAGGTGAGATAATTCAGCCTCACAGACTACACCACTCAGGACTTGCCCATAATTCTAAATTTTCTTTGAATCCTCATAAGGTTACTAGTGGGGTGAACAAACTGAGAGGATTCTGGGAAGAGGAAAGGCAGCGCAGCAGATGCCAGCCAGGCACAGAAGAAGAAAAATGAGAATGCTGCATTGAAGTAAAGGTACCAAGCCATGTGGCTAAACATAAATAGAATCACGGATCAATTTAAGCATAAGAGTTAGTCAGTAATATGCTTGAGCTATTGGCCCAGTAGTTACTATAAAATTAAGCATCTCAGTCAATTATTTCGTAAGTGGCTACAGGACTTGTCAGGTGGGACAGAGAAACTTCTGACTACTATATGCATATATCTCTCTCTATATATATAAATTCAACTACTCACTTGTGGTCATACACCTAAATTTTATCTGCAATAAGGAAAGGACTTTGGGTACTGCTTGCTTGGTGCCTGTGCCTATGGTGAATTCAGATAAACACATATGTGATTACAAACAAGTCTCTTCCTTAACTCACAATGACAGACAGCCGTTGTTGAGCTATTCTTCCTTTGTATTCCTAGTCTTTATTCCTGATACAATAGTATCAGGATTATTCCTCCATCCTCTTCTGATTGCTTTCTGTGACAATACAAGACTTGGTTTGTCTCCGCACATTTTGAAGCCTCTATAAGAGCTTGTGACAGAGCTCCTGCTACCAGTGGTGATCAAGCATCTAGGCACTCAGGCATCAAAGGTTACTTGTTTTGAAGCAAACAAACTTTTTATCGTCACAGTCATTATTTTTATTTATTATTAAAAAATATTGACCAGAGCAGCTCCTATGAATGTTCCTTATGGTAAGAGATCCCAATGGCAAAAGCAAACACTGCTAATACTTTTATGCAAAATAACATAAAATACCTTCTCAAGATAATGCAAGCCATAGTGGCCACATTTGCAGAAAAAGTGAGCAAGACTTTAAATTGGGAGTTCTGATGTACATTCTATTTATTAACTGTGGGGCCTTAATCAAAGAACTTCACCTGGCTAACCTACAGTAAAGCCTTCTTTAGAAGATGATTGTCAAGGGATTACAGAGGATAGAGTTGTGCATGGCCCTACATCAGAGCCTTACAAACAATCTATACTTGATGAAATCTCTCTCTCTTGCCTGAGCCTAACAAGCCTCTCAGCTGAAAGAGATTTTGTTAATCCGCATGGCTTTAGGCATAGATGGAATAGCCTCTATATTTACTGTTACCTGGTATATTATTTTTGCAGAGAGGAACTTCACTGTATTTTTCTTCCATGTATGCCACCTTCAAAGGTCACCTCTGGCAGCTCAGTTGGAGTTGAGAGCTACCGACCCTCCTCACCTATGCTAGATTTTTCTTTTAGCTGCTTGCAGGTCAAATCACATGATTAAATTCTCAACTTTTGGATTACAATAAAGTATTTCCAGCTAACAATAACAAAAGAGATCTTTCAGGCGACATTGAAGTGGACAAATTTTTTTTCTCTCTGCATCGGACTAGAGAGAGTTGGTTAGGCAGAACTAGTCCTGCAGGCTTGCTCTGTGTGGTAACATTCTGAACATTTCTGAAAGGACAGATGTAAATGAGAGTCAGTCTCAGGCAGGTAAAGAATGAAGAGGCTCTGGTGGTACAGGAATAATAGATGATTTGGTCATAGCTGGCTAAAGGTGTAGGTTCCATTCTTGTGGGAAAAAAATGCTGATTACAACCTTTTCTTTACTCTCCCCAAGAACTAAGTTAACAAAGAAAAAAAAAATGCCAATGGGAGTAAGACTGGCCATTATGCGAAGTGTCTTTCTGCTGAGAAGCCTTGTCATTTTTACTGCAGAGACTCTTGGAGGCAAGGTCATTTTAAATATGCATTGACACTGCTGGCATGTGATGCTAGGGGATGCAGGAGGACTGTGGGAAGGAAAGACACACCCTCAATGGATGAGTCAGGTCCACCTAATGGATTTGCTACTTTCTTTTTTATTTATTTATTTATTTTTTAATAAACTCTCGTTTTTTACCCATGTATCCCCTTGTTCTTACTGCATCACCTGCATACAGCTAGCATTGTTACACATCAGTTTTGGCAATAAATGAGAAGTGATCGTCACTTTTAAAGCATTTTATAAGTATTAAATAAAATAATAGTTTTAATCATTTTTGAAGTAGGAATGAAATAGTGATCGTTGTAGAATTAACTTGTCACAGTACAAATACTAGTCTGTTTCTCTGACGATACACTTATGCTTGCACTTTAGGATCAAAAAAAAAATATGGATGAACCACATTCAGGTGGGTGTTATTAGGCTCAAACATCTGGTATTAGGCAGGTGTTAAATGGAGGCCTTAGTGCCTTTACCTGTCAACTTGGGACAGCAATAGTAATCTCTGCTGTTCATACCTCACAGTCTTCTATAGTTCAAGTCAGATTGTGTCCTTGAACATTCTAAAAAGAATGCATTTACAATTTCTTCATCTCTTATTTGTTAACACACAATGAGAAAGCCCACCCAGGTCCAGACAACCACAGCTTGGTGTATCTTCTTTGTTTATGTTATCCAATATCTTGGAGTGTCTAGCTCATGATATCTCAGCATTGTTTTTGAAAGTATATAAATTCAAGAGTCATTGTATTTCTGACTTACACAAAGATGTTGAATAGTGAGTGGATCCTTTCAAGTTGGACTAGAGCAGCTGATGATGAAGCATCAATCCAAGGAAGATGCAAATGATTCTGCAGAACATTTTTATATCCATCTCTTTAACTTTTCCTGGAAAAGCTTCATTATTTTCATTTCACAGAAAAAAAGCAAGTTTCAAAAGTTCTGTTGAACTCCCCAAGATCATAAATTGTCAAATTATAACACTTAGATTTCATTCTTATGTTATTTATTAAAAGTTCCAAGCTGTGTCCTCAAAGTACACTTTGCTCCTTATTCAATCAGGATTTAAAAAAAGAATGGGCACAGCCTCCAGGAGACACTTCTGTATGATGAGATACAGATGAGCACAACATGTCAGCGTTGCTTTATCAAAATACCGTGGATTTCTGACTTATGTATAACGAGAACTAAATTTTCAGACTTCTGAAATCTTTAAGTCATCAAAGACCAGGGCCCAAGCACATTAGGGTTTTGTGGGGGACTTTTGTGAACTAACAGATTATCAGCTTCTTTCTGTGTCTTTGAATGATAAGTAGAGAAGCAGTTACATCTGCAACCTCTTATAAAAATGTGTCTACTTTCATAAAGTACATTCCTAAAGCATTTGGCTTGTCATTACACTGAATAAAGACTGTAACATGAGAATTTGGGGTATATGGAGTTGTTTGTAGTCGAACAACTTAATGGAGAAAAAGAATTATACTTGCTCACAATTTTAAGTGTATTGACCCATCATGGTAGGGTCAAGCAGTTAACCTTATTTGTTAGCCTAATTTGGGCCAAATAACAAAGAGAGTAAGGAAACCGCTAGGTATCAGACAGAACCTTCAAAGACATGCCCCTCAATACTCAATTCTACAATTTGGTACTACTTCCTGAAGTAATCTAAATCTCCCAAAAATACTGCCAAGCATTCACACCTGAGCCTTTCTCTGTGTGTTTGTGTGTTTGTGTGTGTGTGTGTGTGTGTGTGTGTGTGTATGTGTGTGTGTGTTGTAAGGGCGGGGTTGTTCATACTGAAATCACCACATGGGAGGTTATACACAAAGAGTTATACACATGATGAATAAGATTGTGAGCCACCACAAACTCTCTAGGGAAACATGGATCCATCATTTATCTTCCAATCACAGATGATCTGCTTCTTTCAGGAAATGAGGGGAAAAGAAGTTGAATGAACATGCATGACCCTCAGTATGAGACATTTTAAAATGACTGCTGTGGCCCGGCACATTGTGATCATACAGATTAAAATATTTTAATCACAAAAGATTCACAATTCAAGGTTATTTTGTTCTCCTCTAAGTCAAATGCCTTTAAATTTAATCAGTTTTGGGGCACAAATTTGGTGTGCTTATTACGTTCAATTAATATCTACCTCTAGATTTGTTTTTAATTTCCTAAATATATTGCATCCTTCCAAGGTGCCTCTGTCTGTCATGGGCTTCCTTTGAATCCTACAGATAATTTCCCACTACTCAAGGCCCTCGATCAGGAGGACATTGTCAATAGTGCTCCATCAAGAACTTCTCCTTTCATGGATTCCCTCCAGACCTTACACCACTCAGACAACACTACTACTTTCCTTCAGTAGATGACTCTTGGCTCTATCTTTTTATGAAGAGGAAGTGCTATTCTTTTCAAAGAAATATTATATATAGCAGGGTTGCTTAGACTCTAAGGCTGATTTGTACCTATTTTCTCCCCGGATACAAATACTTCCCCACCTTCATTGCTTAATTATTACAGATGTGACCTTTTAGTTGGCAACAAAATAGTCATTCCCAGCTAATATGTGCATTGATCTGCTGATTTTTTTTTAAGATTCTGCTCTTTCAGCATCAGAGAATTTTCCCTGGATAATGAAGAACTTATTATGGGAATTAACATGTGATATAATACTCAGTTATACTTTATTTCCCTGTCATTGATGCTCCGTATATATTTTGATAAAATTACTTCTCAGAATTCCCCTGACCCATGAACATATCTTTAATCACCTGAGACTATTCACAAGGCAAAATTGTCACTCACCTCCATCCCACTTCAAAACAGTGGCAAATCACAATGCTGCACTAGAGGGAACACTCGACATTATAATAATTTATGATTTACTTCCAATCTTAATTTCTAATTAATTGTTTCCATAACACAAGTTCTTACTTTGCATTTTAACTACTCTGAGAGAGCAAAAGTTTAACAACAAAAATGAGCAAATTCCAACAGTGTCAATACAAGGATTCAACAAGTATATTTCTTCACTGAATAATCCAAGTTATCCCATTTAGAGATGCAGATTAAAACTACCTTAAGATATATATATATATATATATATATATATATATATTCTGACAGTCAGAATGGCTGTCATCAAGAAATCTGATGTCAAATGATGGAGAGGTTGTGGGGAGAGAGAAAATATTACTTATTGCTTGATAGTGGGGGTACAACCTAGTATGGGCACACAGAAGTCAGTGTGGAAGATTCTCCAAAAGTTAAAAAGAGATCCTGTGACCCAGCTCTGCTCCTCCTTGGAATACACTAAAAGGACCCTATATCTTACCACAGAGATACTTACACATCTATGTTTATTCCTGCTGTACTCACAATAGCAAATAATAAATAAATAAAACCAGCCTAGATGACTAACACATCTAAAATGATGTAAATGTGGTATGTATATTCAATAAAAGTTTATTCAGGTATAAAGGAAAATGAAATCATGTAATTTTCATGGAATGGATTAAACTAGAAACTAGAGTATAAAACAAGGTGATTCCACAGATTTCATTCATGTTGCTTATGACTTGGTCATGATAGCTGGAAATGTGAAGTCGGCTAGAACCATTCATACTATCAGAATCTGCAATATGTCCCATTTGTGACTGAGCACTCTACAGTCACATTCTCTGCACTCTGTGAGTGTTATCTTCTGTTCACTTCACATAAATACTCTTCAATGAAGAATCTCGAGAGTTGTGCTAATCTACAAGTAGAAAGACACAAATTTAGAAAGAAGTTTGATGTTATATCCAGTTTTGGAAAATAATTATAGTAGGTTCAGCCTTGGGGTTTGTGAGTTCTTCAATCATGATTTTTGGTCAGATTCAATGTTCAAGGCATGTGTTTCTTTCTGTTAGGTGGACCTTAAACACTGCCAGATAGTGATTGGCTACTCCAGTAACATCCATGCCACTATTGTATCCATGTCTTGCCAACCAGGTCATTACTACAGTTTATAGGGTTCACAAGCTGTGTAAGACTATTTATTGTTGAGTTTTCACAGAAGAGAAATTGTAAAGATTCTTAACACACAGAAATCAGAGAGGACCAGAATAAAATAGTATCTTCTACACATCACAGGACCACCACACTCCTGGATATAATAGCTATGGTTTCCTAGATTAGATCAAGGCAGTCAATCTTCTAGAGTAAAGTAGGAAGGATTTCATGAGTCTTAATTGAGGAACTATGTTCTGGAAGAGGCAAAATTTATTTTTTGCTTGTTTGTTTCTGTTATTGTTGTTGTTTAAGGCTGTGGTTTCAACACATCAAGCATAATACAGTGGATGTCTTTACATTCAAAAGGACATGGAAAGCACAAATTTGAGTTGGTAGACTGTTAAATTTAAAAACTAGAATATGACACAAAATTTGGGGGTAAAACAGTTGAGGTGAACCTGGGATGATTTAAGGGAAAGAGATGGGGTGAATAGGAATGTAATATATAAAATTTTTAAATGCAATTCATTTTTAAAGGAATCTTCAGTTTGGCAGTGTTAGAGTGGACATGGTAGCTGAGGGTTCTCAAGAGGACATTTTAAGAGGCAGTTGTTGAAGCAGCTCATACCATAAAGTAAGTATTACATGACTGTGTCATGCCTTGATAGTCAGAGTAATTGCAGGACTACTATAGCTTCATGGAGAGATAAGAAAGATCCCACCCCTCAATGAAAGGGGCATCAGAGAAATTACAGCCACCTCAGTGTGCCCTGGCTTCTTCCTGATTTTCTAAGTATATACTCAGTACATATAAGTGGAAAGAGATAATAATTATATGATAAACGCTACTATGTTTAGTGTCTCCAAAGGGTCAAGCTTCTCTCAGAGATCTTTTCTCAACCTCGGCATTGTTGACATTTGGGGCTAAATGATTCTTCGATCTGTTTTGTGCACTGTAAGATGTTTATTAGTTCTTCTTACTTTCAATCTTCCAGATACCAGGAATAGATCCCCTACTCATGGCAATCAGAGGCTTCTTTAAAGACAAGCATTGCTTGGTTT
The DNA here is from genome assembly GCA_004025045.1 of Sigmodon hispidus. Classification (NCBI taxonomy): domain Eukaryota; kingdom Metazoa; phylum Chordata; class Mammalia; order Rodentia; family Cricetidae; genus Sigmodon; species Sigmodon hispidus. Next base: position 33,716 of record PVIH01004494.1, read on the forward strand.
ATTTTTTCCTTATATATAGAATGTGGGAAGAACATGAAAGCTGCATGAAGAGGCTTATAAAGGATAAAGAAGACAACCCTGATAGACGAGGACAGTAAAAGGAAAATATATCAAATACTATATGCAATTTTAGGATGGTCAATGAGAGCTTTTCCAAACAAATCAGGGAACAGAGAGAAAGCAAACAAGAAAAAAATCTTAGAGGTTGCCAAATGTTCTTGAGTTTATAAATTGCTCTGTCTTGTAGACTCCTGTTCTCTGCTGAGCAATAAACATGGGTCCATCAATAACACAACATACAATACTCTTTACTATATAAGGCAGGTGCTATCATTGTTCCCGTTCTACAGAAGACTAAATCAGGCCTCTAATAATTAAGTGATTTACTCATGGTTCACAGAAGAAAACCGTCGCATTTGTCTGTCTACAGAGCCTGTAGTCCTTCCCTGATGCAGTTCGCTTATGTTTTCTACTTTGAAATGTCCTTTGAAACTTCGGTGGAGTTTCAGGCTGGATAATCAATTCTCCAAATCAGAAGCAAAGCCCAGTTACTTCTACGCCCCTGCTGCAGTGCCACCGAGTCCCCAGCTGATTCAGCAGGAGGGGGTTGGATGTCTCCTCAGGCTGATTTAGGCCATCTCCAGCACAGAAAGCATTGATCCGCACAAAATTAGCAGGAGAGTCTGCTCCCTGCCTGCTGTTTGCTTACAGAGGGAATTCAAGCCTCATTTGGATCTGCGCCTGCCTGTGGGCTGAGTGCCAGACCCCGTATTGAATGCCGGTATGCTCTTCTCACCTAGTGCAGTTGCAGTCTATTTGAGGACACTGCCTCTGTTAACTGCTGCTCACCTGCCCTAGCACGTTTTCCTTGGGCTAGAGATAAAGATTCTGAGTGAAGAGAGATTCTTGCAATGTTATTTATGGTCTTCCTATTGGCTTCTTTCCTATATCTAACGAAGCTAAGGACCTATCAGGGTTTCTGACCTCGCACACCCCACTTTAACTATATCCCCACTTACCAACTCCCTCCTGAAGCTGCCGTTATAACAGACTCTTGAAAAATGAAGTACTGAGCTATGGATCCAAAAAAAATGGAGGGATCAGCTGTACTTAGGAGTGGGCGTGGTGGATGATCCAAGAAGGTTTCTTACACAAGCTTAGTACATTTGGCAGGGAGAATATGAGTGAGTAGAGAGGACATTTCAGGCAGGGGTAAATCATACGTGGAAGGACAAAAAGATGTTATGTAGCACAGTGTCCTGATGCTAATGCAACTCACAAGAGGCTGAGTCACACAATGATAAGACAGGACTACAGAAGGCAGGCTGGAAATGGTAAGGTGAAATGATTCAAACTCTATTCCTTTATCACCTCTAAGCTGTGTGGTCTGGAGAGGAACAAAGTTGATGCCAAGGACAGGTAAAAGAAATTGAAAATATTCTGATTGCAGTTTAATAATTCAGTTGATATAGATTACTTAAATTGCTACAGATCTTCCACCAGCCTAGAGTGGAGATGAGCCTGACATGGCCCCAAATGTGTAGATCCCCTGTCCCGAGAAGGATGACAGAGAGTAAACAGTATGTGCAATTAATCACATCATTTAAGCCAAGGGTTTTAGGAAGAAGGGGTTATGGCCTTTAAAATTATACAGTGAAAGCACTTAGCCCAATCTGGGGTGAAGTCAGGAGTGAGATACACTCCTTTATAGATAACTGTGTACCCCCAAATCTGGTGAGTCAGCCAATGTCAGTCACAGTTGAGTGGGACTGGCAGGTAGGATAAGGATAAAAAGTCTTTTGCTTGTGGTGAAATCACCCAGTTCATAAGTGAGGTGCCATATCAGGATGTAAGGCAGATTCCCGAAAGAGACTTCTCTGCTCTCTTGATTATGCCGGCTATTTGGCCCTTACCTGGAAGACTCAGATTTCATGAAAGAGTTTAAAGCCTTCCTTCCCCCTCTCTCCCAGCCTAAACTGGTTTGTTGAATTTGTTGGCCTGAGCTAGCCAGCAGAGTGACATTACAGCAGGCATGGAAACTTGCTACTCCTTACATCAGAAAAGCAAAGCACATCTCTGACAGTGATCTACTTGTGACTCAGCTCTAGGCTCTCAATAGTGCTCTACATTGGGTATTTTAATACCAAGGCAAGGTAGCTTCAAGAAGATTTCAAGCTAGTCCATCCTCAGTATGCTACCAAGCCCAAGGAAGCTTCCAAACAGACAATGCTGACTCTATCAGAAGTGAAATAGCAGATCACATCCATGGAGTAAAAAAGCAAAACTTGCTGGTCTGGACAACACTTGATATGCTGGTCACAAGCAGCATTTGTATCTGTCACCTGAACAGTTGCTCTGACAGCAGACATGTGATGGGCTGACTCATTCTACCCCACTCCAAATCATCCAGGAGGCAAAAGCCTGTGAGCAAAGAAGAGAGAAAGGGGTTTTGTGAAAGGCAATGACTGCTACACACCATTGCCATCTGTGGAACAAACAGGATCCTGAGAGGCAGCTGATTAACCTGAAAGTCTGGTCCAGCCTCTCAGCAGCCACATACATAGGTAGAACCTATCAGCATCTATGTCCGGTAAAATAAAGGCAGGAACAAGAGGACGGTATTGTTTGTCCTGGAGCCTTTTCTATGAACCAAGCACATGACTGATGCCATCTGGCATGTTGATCTTGCCTTCCATATGATTATAACATCTCACCCACAAGGTGCTTATGTGAATCATGAAATAATTGGTGGAGAGCGTAGCATTATAACCCTGTTATTGTTATAATTGTTATTACTGTAAGCTTTATCTTCCATTATATAGGTAATAGTCCACAAGTAAGAAATTGCACAGCAGGGCTCTAATCCAACCCTGTCTGGTCCCAAAGGTCTTGCTCTCAACCACACAAAAAAAATTGCTTCCTTGTTTCTCTTCTTTTCTGCAGAGGGTGTTTGAGATCCTTAGAAAAATGACAAGAGGAAAAATAATTTGGCCCATTGATTCTTAAATAATTTAGTAATTACATTATTAAGATTATGTTAATAAATTAAAGTAATGCATTCATATTAAAATAAAAAATAATAAATAATAAAATTTCTAAATACTGATCAAGGAGTATTTGCATAGTCATCATTATACTTCTATAGAAAATTATTAAAACCTTAGACATAGATTTTTTTTCCTGCTTAGCTTGGAGTCTAATAAGTTTGTGCAGAAGTAACTGTAGCAACATTGGGCATAGCAAGTAATAATAACACACTAAGTTCTGTTGATGGATGCTGAATTTCAGATATGATCACCAGCTTCTTGTGTGCATTGTCTCTTAAGCACTTAGAATAATTCCTTATGACAGGAATTATAAATCCAGTTTTACAGAAACACGGGAGCTCAGCAGCATCTGGTAATTTGGCATAACTGAAAAGGAGAAAATAACCAAGAAGGGTGCTTACAGCTGAGTGAGACTCACACAAATATCCTCCAACACCAGAGCTGGTTCCTCAACCTCTTTCCCCAAGCTTTCTGCATGCAAATATAAAGCAAACTAGTTTGACTAGATGGCTTTAGTAGGAACAGGAGTCCCACCCACTGATGTTAACAAGTAGTGAATGATTCCAGGTGAAATCAGAGAAAGTCCACTTGACCCTTTAGATGAAGATTTTTGTATAGATTCCTATGCTACCACTTCTACCCCTCGGGAAGAAAGGGTGTGTCTCTCACTGTAGCAGGTTCTGTTGCTGCTTCTCCTACAGACACTTAGGCAGTTCTCTCTGACAGAAAGCTAGCACCCTTTTTTCTTCAGGCACATGCCTCCTTCCTAAATATTAACAATCGTCTCCTTTAAAAAGCCTATTTGGATGTCCTTGTCAAAGAGTAAAATAACAATGCCCTGCCATTTCATCTTTCCAAGGTGGTTGAAGGGATCCAAATCAAACACAGATTGGTTTGAGGTCATGCCGTCAGGAACAATGATGAGTGCAAGGAACCTATAATAGTTACCTCCTAACATCTTCCTGTGAAGCACACCAAAGAGACGGCTCCCATCAGAAGCAATGCTATCCTGCTAAAGGCTTCAGGGCAACTGACCTGTCCCATTATTTATTTTTGCTGTATTTAGAGTGTTAGGGGTAAATGAGAGTCTCCTTACCTTCCACCATGCATGCTCTATCAGACTTTCCTGTGCCATTTTCCACTCCCTTCTTCTTCCTACATCTCTATAGACTGTGCCTCAATTCTACAAAATAGTCATAGTCACCCAATTCTACTATCCCCATGGGAAAACCCAATCTTCAAGGACCAAGTCTGAATTCTCACTGATCAACATCTCCTAACTCTGAGCACCTGGTGTGTGGTGTTCACTTCCTCTGGAACCCTGTTTGGGCTGTGATTTGGACTATGCCACTATATACAATAGTGTCAGCAGTATGGGTGAATTTCTTCTCAGCTTGGCTTATTACCTATTACCAATTGAAAGAAAAGGGACAGCATTCTACTAGAGTCTGGTAAGGAACAAAACAAAACCCAAAAATGAACAAAGTTTTAGGTTTCCATAAACCCAGGCACTGCTCAGTAAGTGGGTGATAGAGTGAAAAATAAAGAATAGAAACAAAGTTGTATGAGAGACTAGAAAAGGGCCCTTGTGGTAGGTAGAACTAATACAGGTACATAAAAGAAAATGAAGACATAAGATCTGAATTAAGAAAGCTGAGACAGGAAGACCCATCAGGTGAAAACATCCTGCTATGGCCAGACATTGGCTTTACAAAGAGAAAGAACAAGGCCAGCATAGATTTTCATTATGGGATGGGATAGGTAAAAGAAAGGCCAGAGACCCTAAATAAAGGTGTTATAAGACGGATGGGAAATAGTTCTTAGACCACCTGGGCTTACATCAGACACATAAGCAGATATTGCTTTCCCTGTTTGGTCCTGACTGTCCCATTCAGCCTCAACAACTGCAGCACTTAACTTATTCTGTCAAACTGATTTTTACAAACAAAACCACACATTGTGAAAATTCTTCACCCATATTAAGGCCAGAGTTCCTCCTGTCGGAGACTTCCAAATATCATAGTCTTGTCCTGATAGTATTTTAGCATGTCTGACATATTTTTTTTTCTGCCTCTGTTCTTCGTCTTGCAAACAGAAAGCACCTTCTGTGTGTGTGTGTGTGTGTGTGTGTGTGTGTGTAAGAGAGAGAGAGAGAGAGAGAGAGAGAGAGAGAGAAAGTGATCTACTTTGCCAAAGGTGATAAACTCGGATGAGATTCTTTCATCCCCTTTTCAGGAAGCTGGCTGCGCGCCATTGTGGGCCATTGCAGTCTTGCCTTTAAACCTGAAAAACCTCAGCTTCTCCAGGGAGCCAGAAGGGGCTGGCTCTTGGCACACAGAGTTCCCAAGCAGCAAAAATAACCTCTTTCCCCCTTAGCAGTCTCCTGCTTTATTAACTAAACTGCTCTGTAGCCCGGTCAGGCATTTCATGGTGAGTTTAGGGTGAAAGCAATTTGGCAGGTTACAGTCCCAGCGTGATCCGGAAGAGAGACAAGGGGCTGTTGAACACAAGCCACGCTGGATGCTTTCCTAAACCAACAGGAATCAGCTGCTTTGACAGTGGGGTGTGCTCACAGATGGGGATTTCTTCAAAGGAATCAGAGGCCGGGGGAACAAAGAAGGTGCTGAGGATCCCATATGGACACCATTCTAAAGGAGCATCTCCCCAGTATCCTCTACCCCCTATGAGGACAGCTATATACACAGAAGGAATTCTCCAATAGATATATATTCTTTTTATAAAAAAAAAATTGATGACATGAAATGGAATTTCAAGCTGGAAGAGAACTTGATCAGATGGTCTCCTTTCTCAGGGGGAAAAATGATATGAAGGAACACAGTAACTTCCCCAATTTACTTAGCTGTTGAAAACCCCACCAGAAAGACATTCTAGGCTTCTCTGTCCAGTCTTGTTCTGATGTCAGATCCTGTGGCTCAGGAGCTAGTAGAAGATGGTGATCAATAAGCATTTGTATGGGGAAAAAATACTTTTCTGTGTGACACTTAGTGGATCTGTAACTTTTTATGTATCTCTCTGCTCAGGGAAAAATTGTGGAATAGTCACTATCCCATAGCTTCAAATAAGATAATGGCTACAGTCTCTGCACACAACCAGTAGGCCTATGTTCCCTCAATAGTTTACTTTTAAGAGGATACTGAGGATGGCTATGTTTTTAGTCCTTTTTCCTGGGTGGAAAAGGAACTAGTATGGTCAATACAAAAAACCAAAAGTGACTTTATGGCCTCACTAGCCAGCACCTATTGTGTATCTATTCTTTCTGTAAATGACCATGCATTGTAGATGGAAGTATCATCAGTTAGACAGAGACTTTAATCACCAGGAGGCAAAGAATCAGCTGATCAATAATATCCATGCTGATTTCTATGAGACAAAAAAAACATATCCTGTGACAATAATGTTTTGGAAGTTTTTTGTTATAGTATCATTTGGTATTTATTTTATCAACCATAGTAAGCATTTATTAAATATTATCAGTTATAAAGGGTGTAATTTTCCCTATTCCATGTTATTTTACATCCAGTTTCCTATATAATTCCTACAAGTGGCTCTTCCTTTCTGTAGGACTAAATATTGCCAGCCAGAATCAACACTGATGAGGGAAATGCTTAGATTCTTCAGTGTTTGACAAGAATCCAACTACATGCTATGTGATTGAGCTGCAGGTATATACTTATCAACTTTTAGGTCTTCAAAACTAAGCAAGTAAGGGAAGTTCTCATTTATAAACACACAACTATTAAGCCATTATTAGGCCTTAGCACTATTCCAATAACAACACATATGTTGCCAAATACTTCTTGTGACTCCTCATTTTGAATATCAGCTTTACTGGTAAAAGAGAATCAGAGAAAGTTGTGGAAAAGGAGGTGAAAAGGGTGAAACAGCCAGAGGATGAGGAGTTCAGTGAAATGCTGTCTTCTGGACATGACGTGGTCATTACATTCATGAATTCACAGCAGCTATCTACGTTCACAAGCTCAAGCCAGGGAAAATTGTGGCAGAGTCAGTGGAGGCATTCTTTTAGAAGTCAAAAGCTGCTCAGGCAGGGAAAAACTTACAGCATTATTGTGAGGACCATGTATTAGTTACTATGGGGGTTATTCTGCCCAAATACCTAATATAGGCAACATATGAGAGATCAGATATGCTTTGGCTCCTAGACCGTTGCCGTGGGACAAATATGGTGGCAGATGACTCCGCAGCTGCTTGCTTACAGCATTGTGGCTCAGGAAGCAGAGAAAGGTGAATTCCAATGTTGGACAGACTTTTCCCTTTTCCCTCCCTTATGTACCCCAAATTCCAAGCCCATGTTATGGTGCTCCTCACGTTCAGAACAGGTCTTTTGCCTCCTCAGTTAGTATTTCCTGGGAAATTCCTTGCAGACATACACACAATGTCCTAGGAGATTGTTTTTCTTAATTTATTTACAATTTTTTAAAACACACCCACCACTGTTTCTCCTCCATTTTTCTCTTCTCAGTCCTCCTCCTGCAACTCCCACCCCATCCCCCATCCATTCCTCAGAGAAAGTAAGGACTTCCAGAGTGAGTCAGAACAGTCTGGCATATCCAGTTGAGGTAGGACCAAGCCACACACCCCTCCCATATCTCTGAGCAAGGTGTTCCTTTGTGGGGAATGGACTCCAAGAAGTCAGTTCATGCATCAGGAATAAATTCTGCTTCTACTGCCAGAGGCCCAACAAACTGCCCACACCATTTGACTGTCATTCACATTCAGAGGATCTAGTTCAGTCCCATGTAGATTCCACAGCTGTCATTTTAGAGTCAGAGAGCTCCCAATAACACAGGTCTCTGTTGATTTTCTCATTATGATCTTGACCCCTTTGCTCATATAATCTCTCTTCCCTCTCTTCAGCTGGACTGGGAGCTCAACCCGGTGCTTAGCTATGGGTCTCTGCATCCTCTTCTAACAGTTTGTGGATGAAGTTTCTATAGTGACTATTAGGGTGGTCATCCATTTGATAGAAATAGCTCATCATTTGAGGCTCCGTTTTCTACAATATCTCTAAATTTCTGTCAGTTGAGTCAAAAGATTTCACTGCAATGATACTTTTCTCATTAATTACATCTGAGTCTTCAGCCCAGCTAACTAGCACCAATCATGCCGGTAAATCAAATGTTTCACTTCTATGGAGTCTTAACCTAAATAGCACATGAAGAGTCCCACTAGAGTCTGTTTTGCTCCAAGACTTCACATGCCAGAGCTCTGTTTTCTGTGCTGCTCTCAGCCTTAATTTCCAAGTCACCACAGCAGCCCATTAAGGTCTGAGCACCCAAATGACTTTTTCAGCTGAAAACTCCGGAATCATTCCACAAATCTGTCAAAAACCATGGTCCGGTTTAGTACAGCAGGAGCCCAACTCTCTGGTACCAGTCTCAGCCATATCAACTTGGGAAGGAAGGAATATTTTGCTTTCAGTTTATAGTGCATCATTGAAAGAAGCCAAGACAGGAACTCAAGGCAGGAATCTGGAAGAGGACACTGACATACAGAGCAAGGAGAAATGATGCTTTCTGGTTTTCTTTCCATTACTTTTTCAGGTTTCTGTTATAAAGCTCAGCACATCTGCCCAGAGATGGCATAGCTCACAATGGGCTGGGCCTACTCATGTAAACCATTAATCAAGTAAATGGCTCCACATGACATGTCCACAGGTCAATCTGATGAAGACAATTTCCCAACTGTAATTCCTTGTTTCAAGTTGAACATGGTATGTTTTAAGCTGTCTAATAACAATAATAATAAGTAAACATAAAACCTAATCACAACAGTTTGTTTGCTTGTTATGCTGGGCACATAGATGCCTTTGTGAAGATCAGAGGATGGTCTTACATGCCAACTCTGCTGATCTCTTCTATTGTTCGCTGATGTATAGGCCGTAACTAGCCTGAGAGCTTCCATCAGATCATAATGCACTGGGATTAAAGAAGGGTACCACCACATTCAGCTTCATGTGGACATCGGGATTTAAACTCTTGTCTTCAGACTCATCTGGCAAGTGTTTTATCCACTGAGCTATCTCCTCAGAATCCCACCTATAGTGTACAGTTGCTCTTGCCATAATGCCAGCTCAAAATCTTCTTGCTTCCAGGATGGAACAGGTCCAGTGAGAGATGTACAATAACCAAGAAACTGGCAATGCCTAAACATCCAGAATCCATCATCCATCCAGGGATATCTCATGCTCCAGAGGTAGAAATGGGACTGTGGGTGTCTCTACACCTTGGCCCTCACCATCCCCTCTCAGTATTTCTGAATTTCTAAATTCTCTGAATTTCTAAAACCAAGAGATGTAAGACAGTCTTTTTTTTCACATACTAATTCTCCTACCACATCCTTGGTTCCCACTTTCCTGCAGAAGTCAGTCAGCTCCATCCATTTCCCCATTAACACAATTCAGGAAGAATGTCAGTGAAGTCAGATAAACTCAAAGCAAGGCCTTTACATGTGTTTTCCATATAGACAAATGATATGGTACAAAACACCTGAGGAGGCCCTGAATATGTGGCAATAAATGGTATCCAGTAGTCCTTGCTTCTTTGCCTCCTGAGGGAGCCAGACAGAGGAAAAAATATATAGCAGATTGGGCCTGGAAGCTATAACTGAGTCCAGGTCCTCAGCATATGTGATACCCCTGTTGAAAATTACCTCATGTGAATGGCATTTGGAAAGAATTGAACTAAGATCCTTATTGAGCAGTCGGCAAGCAGGAGTGAACATGGGGATGCCTGGAGTTATTAATGCATTTGGATTCTCAATGCAATTGTAACAAGACTGGGGATGCCACCTATTAATCAAGGTCACGTGCAGGTAAAAGTGTAAAAGGCAGCATTCCCAGTCTCAGGAAGGCTCTTACTCCCTTCAGGAGGCATTCCTCCAGAGCAGGCCTGCTGACTGCTCATGTGGCCTTGGCAGAAAAAATGGAAATTTACATTTTGTGGAAGCTGTAAGCTTATTTATCTAAATCATGTCTCGTATAGTCTATGACGGCTCTGAGAATTGCTGGGGTAAGATTTTTATTTGGTCTTTCAAAATTATTGGAGTTCGTATAAGTGGGACTATATGAAGAGTTTTACCATCTCTTGTGTAATTCTCAATCAACATTCTGTCAGTGAAGTGCAGATTTTACAGGGGAAACATGGAAGAGAGAGCAGCCAGCTGGTTTCCCTTGAGTGGCCAGGTCCAGATTTGGGGTAATACTTAAATATAAAGAAGAAAGGATTGGGGGGAAGAAAGAAGTGGAGAAGGTGGGGACAGAAAAATGGGAGAAGCAGAAGGCAGAGGGAGATCTAATGGGAAGATAGCAACTTACTTATTTTAAACAATCTGGCAAGCAGAAACCTTGAGTTACCAAAAGTTAAGAACAACTCATTTTTTGTGGAAATTAAAGGACTGCATGGCATACCCATTTTATAATCTAAGATCAGACTCCTTCAGAACTGAACTTGCAGGAGATTTGTCCTTAAATAACAGAACTAATTAAATTGTCACTCATTTTGATGAAAATAAAAAACATTAAATATCATTTGTTTTCAAGATATTGGTCATATTAAGCGTAATTTGCTTTTCTAATATTTCCTTCAAGGATTTCATAGCACTTCTGGGATAGTATTTTATGTAACTCTCTATGAACACAAGAAAGAAGTTCTTTTACTAAAAATCTTTATGAACACTAGATTAAATCTTCATCTTCTGCTTTAAAACACCACAGGCAATCTCCCAGAGATGTGTAAGATCAGTTTTAGGGTCAAGAAAATTATCTTGTATATTGTAAAAATATGTTGTTTCAAGCTAAATAAGTTAGAAAAATTCAAGAGGGGAAAGAATTTCCACAAATGAGTACCTCACTCTCCTGGAAACTTAGGACTGACTAATGTCATGTATTGATAATTTGAACTTCAGAATAGATTCAAACGGCATTGCTTCACTTTCCATGGACTGAAATCCCACTCTACTCCCTGCTGCTATGACTTACTTATATCTGGCATCCTATCTTCAGCATCATCATTACCTATCAATATTTCCAAAATTAGCCTTAAGTCCAAATTTAATTTTTTACGTTCACCTATAGTGAATCTTATATATAAACATGTTCGTGTCATGTCTGTGCTTGAAATCATTAATAATGCTTGAGAAAATATAGCTGAAGAACAGTATCCATAATCCCAAGAAGGCAGATGAGATATTTCGTCAAGCCCCTGCCTCTCTACAGTCTTCCTGTATTCCCCGATCTGAATGTCCATTCAAACATGACTATTGAATGCTCATATTTCCCTCCATTTCCATTAGGTCTTTTATTGGTATTTCTCCTTGCCTGGAAAAATTAATTTTGAAAAAGAAGCATGAACTTGAAAGACACTAAGAGGACATATTTAGAATAGTTTGGAGGAATGAAGGCAAAGAGAGAAATGATATAATTATAGTATAATTTCAAAATATAAAAGAAATAATTAAGGTGCAAAAAAGGTTACGACAAAGCATGCTTTGTTTGATTTGTTTATATAAAACCAGAACTTCCCATCTTAAAAATTCCTACAGGAAGGAGAAATTAATCTACCACAGTGATGTCCAAAGAGCAGCAGGTGTCAGGTCCTTATTAAGGAGAAGTTCCATTATGAACTGCCCTGTCCTGCTGCTTTGCACAGTCATGTTTGCTGTGGTCTATTTGTTCACACTGATAATGTGATCATAATATAAGCATGCCAATAGTCAGCCTGGCCAGCTAACAACACATCTTAAAAAAACAAACATCTGCTGCACAGATTGAACTAGCACTCTAAAAATATTAGGAAGTGATTAAGCATATGACTTTGCTTAAGTACTTATGTGGTTGCAATTAAAGTTAGGATAAATTTTCCTAGTGCCATGCTGAACAGGATCTGCATGCACCAGCAACACAAAATCAACTTCTCAATTATATTCACTGAGGGTAAAATAGAATAGTACAAGCCTATAGTGATTTGAAGGATAGATTTAGACACTATAGGATCCAGGGATACCAATTCCTGTTGTGGTCCAGCCACCCATTCTATAATTTACTAAGAGAGACACATACAAAAGAAAATAGAAACTGAGAAATCAACTGTCAGTTTTTATACTTAGATTTTTGTCTGACGCTCAATTTATAAGTCCTTTGGTTATATGATTGAGGATGGTCTTTAGAGCAAGTACAAAGAAGACAAAAGTCTAGGAGTTTTTACCAACCTGTAAGCTCTGACACAAATCTGTGATCCTCTAGGTGGGCCCATGTGAAAAGAGAATGAAGAGAACAACATCTGGAGCCCACAATGAGGAAAGCAGTGCTAGGAAAATATGCTGGGCTCCTCCTACTAGAGATGTTTCCTCCCCCGGATTTCTACTTTTACTTTTAACATTAAAGGTAAAAGAAAGGGAAAGATCCAGAGCTCTGTAGACAACACTGGGGCCCTACACACTACTGTACATCGTCTGGATGTATTTGACCTACCCTATGACCTCCAACTCACTTTTACATATTGCCTCTTTTAAGATCAGCAAACTGGCACCAAAACACATAGACAAAGTCATGTTCAGATTCTTAGCATTTTTTTTTATCAGTCAAGTGATATGTTAGGAAAGATATACCTATAAACTAATGGTCTTTCCAGCTCAAAAAAAAAATCATGTTCTATGAACACATGCAAACATTGCCATTTTAAAAGCAAAAGCTTCTGTAAACATAAAACATGATGGTTCTCTCAATAGCAAATTGAATCCTTCACAGTTCTATATTTAGGTTATCTTTTTATAGGAGTCTACAAAAAAAAAAATATCCAAATGTCCTTACTTCAAGAAACTCTGAACACACACAAAAGCTGAGGAAAGTTGCCTACTCTGTTCTCCAAAAAATTTTAATGAGATATAAGATGACCAATTACAAGGAACAACTAATTCTTCTTCAGCATAACAGGATAACTAGCACTATTAATGTGACTTCTGAAGGAAAAAAAATGGTTCTAAGGCAGCAAAAGAACTTTTAAGAATTTGAGAAAGTTTCAACTTGCATTTGAGTAAACCTTATAAAGTGTTGTGCTGCATAATATTCAAAATATATCCCCAAATCTCCCAAGACACTGATATTCAGACAGGGCAAACACAGGCAGAGGCAGGAAGACGTGACAAGATGATCCAGCATATCAGAACTCAGAGTACCAGACAGCATGCACTTCCTGCATATGACTTTTATGGGAAACATATAAAGGCTATCAACCTTTTGATTAAGTGAGTTCAACAGAAGCAGATGTGTTGTTTTCTCAGATATTGTAAAGTTTACAGATAAAGAACCAGTAGATTTGAATTCTTGATATTATTTCCCTCTTAGAAAAATTCATTCTGTCCAGAGATTAGTAATGAAATGGACATGAAAATAATTTAAAATAAAATTATACTAATAAATGAGAAAAGAAGCAAAATGAGACAATCATTTATCAGAAGAAAATGTGTACATATGAAAATCAATGTATATTAAAAACAATTGATTGTTTTTTTAATTTATTTTACTATTTTATATGTATAAGTATCTGCCTACATATATGTCTATGAACTGTAGGTATTGCTGGTTCATGCAGAGACCAGAGGAGCACTCAGATTATCTGGAACTAGAGTTATACATGATAGTGAGCTGCCATGTGGGTGCTAGGAATTGCACCTAGGTCGTTCAGAAAAGCATTTAGTGATATAAACCACTGAGCCATTTCTCTAGTCCCTTAAATGGTTTTTAATAAATTTTTTTATAAAATAATCACATTATTATTCATTCTACTTCCCTTTCATCCCTTCAACCTCTTCCATGCATACGTTAGCTGAGTCTCAAATTCATGGCCTTTTTTCTTTAATTACTAACAAGAACTACAAGTAGAACGATCACAGCCAGGTGAAACACAAGTAAACATTAAGAAGAGGTTTGTGGTTTGGTCACAGCTATAAAAAGATATACCTGGACAAAACAAAGTACCTATGCACAAATTCAACCTTACAGATGGTGCTAGAAAGAAAGCTCCATTTAAGAAGGTTAACTACAATCACGATAAATGGAGTAAACAAGATATTTCATCACAAAGTCAGACTTAATACCTACCCGCAAATATGGCCCTTCAGAAAGCATTAGAGAGAAAACTCCAACCTAAGGATCCCAGATGCACCCACGAAACCACAATCAATGATCCCACAGAAGAAAAGCACAGAAAAAGGAAATATATGCAAGCTATCACCAAAAATAACAGGAAATATCAATCAGTGGTCACTAATATTCCTAATATCAATGGACTCAGTTCATCTATAAAAAGACAGACAGACACTAACACAATGGATAAAAAAGCAGAAGCCATCTTTCTGCTCCATATAAGAAACACACCTCAACCTTAAAGACAGACACAGGCTCAGAGTAAAGGGTAAAGGGTTGGGGAAAAAAATTCCAATTAAATGGCCCTAAGAAACAAGCTGGTGTTGCCATCCTAATATCTAACAAAGGAGACTTCAAACTAAAATCAATTAAAAGAGACAGGGTGGACATTATTTATTCATATCAGGAAAAATTGATCAAGATGAGATTTCAATCCTGAATATTTATGCCCCTAATATAAGGGCACCTACATATGAAAAAAACAAACAAACTACATCTTAAAAGCTCAAATCCTACATCAATTCTCAAACCCTAATAGTGGGAAACTTCAATACCCCACTTTCACCCTTGGTTAGGTCAACCAGACAGAGACTCAACAAAGAAATAAAAGGTCTGAAGGAAGTTATGATGCAAATGGATTTAATAGATACTTACAGAAGCTTACACCCAAACACAAAGTAATATACATATCTCTCAGCATCACATTGGTTAGGGTTAGGGTTAATGCCAATGCTCCTAAAATTACTCCACCAAGTAGAAACAGAAGGAAAATTGCCTAATTTATTTTATGAAGCCATAGTTGCTCTGCTATCCAAACCACATAAAGACTCAAGAAAAAAGTAGAATTATAAATTAATTTTACTTATGAATATAGATGCAAAAATATTTAATAAAATACTAACAAATCTAATTTAAGAACACATCAAAAAGATCATCCAATATGATCAAGTAGGTTTCATTCCAGAGGTGCAAGAATAATTTAGCTTTCAACAACCTGTCAGTGTAATCTACCACATAAGCATATTAAAGAAAAAAATCACACAGTCATCTCATTATATGCAGAAAAGGCCTGTAACAAAATCCAGCACCCCTTCATGATAAAATTCCTAGAGTTATTACATGCCTAAACATAGCCACATACACACATACCCAAAGAGAGAGAAAGAGAGACAGAGAGAGGGAGGGAGGGAAAGAGAAGGAGGAAGGAAGAGAGGATAGAGAGAGAGAGAGAAAGACAGAGAGAGCCAACTTAGAGCAAGCCTATATTCAAAATCAATTAACTGGAGGAAAACTCAAAGTAATTCTACTAAATTCAGGAACAAGACAAGGCACTCTCTCCATCCCTATTCAATATAGTACTTGAATCTTTAGCTATAGCAATAAGACTACTGAAAAAGATCTAGAAAAGAAGAAAGTACAGTTTTTAATGGAAAATATGATAGTTTACATAAGTGATCCTATATATTTCACAAGGGAACTCCTACAGCTTGATAAATACTTTCAGAAAAGCAGCTGGATAAAAGACTAACTAAATTTTTTTTTTCAAAATGAAAGCAGCCTTTTTATGCAAATGACAGCTGTACTGATAAAAAAATAAGTCAGAGAAACAATACATTAGCTTCAAATAATATAAAATAGCTTGGGGTGACTCTAACCCAACAAGTTAAAGACTTGTGTGATAAAAAAAAAATTCTAGTCTCTGAAGAAAAAGAAGATTTCAGAAAATGGAAGCATCTCTTATGCTCATGGATCCATAGGAATAACATAGTAAAAATAGCCATCTTACTAAAACTAATCTACAGAGTCAATGCAATACCCATCAAAATTCCAACACAATCCTCTACAGATCTTGAAAGGACAATTGTTACTTTCATTTTGGAACAAAAAAATTTCAGGATAGCTAAAACAATTGTCAACAATAAAAGGGTTGTTAGAGGTCCAATGATTCCTGATTTCAAGTTGTACTACACAGCTATTGCAATGGAAGTCATATGGTATTTGCATAAAAATAGACATGTTGATAAATGGAATGAAATTGAAGGCCCAGACATAAATCTGAACACCAATGCACACCTGATTTTTTTATGAAGAAGACAGAAAAACATAACAGAAAAAAAAGACAGTATCTTCCTTGACATATAAACAGAGACAATAAACCTGATGGAAAAGAAAGTGGAGAACTACCTTGAACACATTGGCACAGGAGACAACTTTCTGAACAGAACACTTACAACACAGGCACTAAGATCAACAACTAATAATTGAGTCCTTATGAAACTGAAAAACCTCCTTAAGGCAAAGGACACCATCAGTCAAACCAAGTGGTAGCCTACAGAAAAGGAAAAGATTTTTGCCAACTCTACATCTGATAGAGAACTAATATCCAAAGTACATAAAGAACTCCAGAAACTAAATGATTAAAAAATCCAATTTGAAAATAAATAACAGATTTAACAGACAGTTCTTAATAAAGCAATCTCAAATGGCTGAGAAACACTTAAAGAATTGCTCACTATCCTTAGCTGTCTGGGAAATGCAAATCAAAACTACTTTGAGATTGTATCTTACACCTATCAGAATGGCTCAGATCAACAACAAAAGTGACAGTTCATATTGGCAAAGATGTGGAACAATGGAAACACCCCTTCATTGTTGGTGGTAGTGTAAACTTATACAACCACTATGAAACTCAGTGTGGCTGTTTCTCAGAAAGTTGGAAATCAGTCTATCTAAAGACCCACTATCTGTCTAGCTAGCTAGCTAGCTAGCTATCCATCCCACTCTTAGGCACATACCCAAAGAATGTTTCATCCTATCATCAGGACACTTTCTCAACCGTGTTCACTGAGGCTCTATTCACAATAGCTAGAAACAATTTGGATCTCTCTCTACAAAGGAACAGATAAATTGTCATAAATATACACAGTGGAGTATTATGCAGCTGTTAAAAATGACACTGTGAAATTCAATGAGAGGGAAGAGGCATTACATGAGCATGAGGGGTCAAGATCATGATGGAGAAATTTACAAAGACAACTGAAACAAGCACATGGAAAATCACAAACTTCAAACAGACAGCTCTGGAACCTGCATGTAACTGAACTAGACTCTCTGTATAAAAGAGATAGTTGTGTAGCTTGGATTGTTTGAGAGGTCCTGGGCAGTGGGATCAAGATTTATCCCTGGTGCACAAGCTGATTTATAGAGCCCATTACCTATGATGTGATGCCTTGCTCAACCTTGGTGCAATAGATGGGGTTTGATCCTGCCTCAATTGAATATACCAGGCTTTGATAACTCCCCATGGGAGGATTTACACTTTTGGAGGATGGGGTGGGGTGGGGGGTAAGGCTAGGGGAGTGGGAGAGATGAGAGGGAGATCTGTGGTTGGTACGTAAAATAAATTTTAAAAAATTAAATAAAAAGAAAGGCATTTGCAGGCAAACAGAACTAGAAAAAAAATCATCATGAGTGAGGTAACTCAAACCCAGAAAAAACAGAATGTGGTATGTATTCACATATAAGGGGATATTAAATATTAAATAAATAACAAGCAAGCAACTATCTGTAGACTCAGAGAGGTTCCACAAAGAGATTTGTCTGGGGGAATACAGGGATCTCTTTGACAGGGGAAAAATAGATTTCATGGTTGGACTGGGAATGAGTAGGGATCAGAGTGAGTGAGGAGGAGAGAGATGGATGGGATGGAGAAAAAGAGTACAGAGAAATGTCTGGTACTGGGAAGGTATTTTGGGGATAGTACAAAAATCCAGTGCAGTAGAAGCTACTAAAAATCTACAGAGGTGATCCTAATGAAGACTCCTAGTAACAGGAGATATAGAGTCTCAACTTTCCATCTCTTATAGTCAGGAGAGGCTTCCAGTAGCAAGACTACATTGCAATCAATTGAGTTATTGAATGGCCAAGAGAGTGACACAGAAATCCCCAAAGAATACAGGTGTTAAAACTTTGAGAACTACATTGAATTTTGGATAGATCCTGAGGGAGGTGTGACATTGGGTAAAGACCTAGAAGACTTTCTGGAGACATGCAAATCTCCCCGGAAAGATGAACAGCAAGCATTGAAAGCTTTATGTTCAAATGTCCTGGGTTTGGACAAAGTACATGGAATCCCAAACTCCCAAGAAATTGAGAAATTCAAATGCAAAGGAGTAATGGGGGAGCAATATTAAAATGATTTCATGCATCATTTTTAAAACTTTATCTTACACTCTGAATGAGATATGAAGAAAATGGAGAATTTTATCCCTACAAGAGATATGAATTGATTTTTTTTATCTGACAAGTTTTACTTCTGCACTTAATAATACAGCTACTTTTTAAGGCGAGGGACCAGAGAACCAAACCCTCTTTTAATTAAGGTAATCACCAACTGATAAGAATTGCCATCTTTCCAAAAGTTTATTCAGAACTAAAATTAGTAGGATTAGCTTTATCAAGTCACCACCCTCTCTCTACTCCTTCTGATCCATGTGCCGTCAAGTAAAAAAAAAAAAAGCCCAAGATAGAGAGTGTCTTTGGGAAGTGAGTAATTATCAAGAGGGGATACAGTACTTTTCATCAAAGTCAATAAAACAAGGTTTTTTAAATACTTTAGAAAAATAGGAGAGGCACAGTATGACTTAGTGGAATACATGGGTAAAGTCTGAGTTTGATTCCAAGTTTTGTTTTGTTTTTTAAAAAAAAGACAAAGAACATCCTTTTAACTCCCCGATTTGCTATCTAACTATAGGCTTTAAAACCAGCAAAGGAGGTTAGAGATTCAGAAGGGATGATATGGCGTGGATATCCTAGATTTGGAAGGAAATGACTTGAAAGAAAGAAAACTGCATTTGGGTTCATGGTTTCTGAGAGACTGGTTCCTCTTGTACGACAAAGCTTGGTGGAGAATCTCAAAGTGTGGTGGACAGGGAGCAAAGAGAAAAAGAGAATAAGAAAAGGAATCAAGGACAAGTTACATCCAGGAAGCCCCACCCCACCCCTTGACCTACTTCCTGCAAGTCAATCTAACTTCCTAAAGTTTCCATAACTTCTTAGAAATAAAGGAGTAGTTCTGTGCCTGGTGGACAGATGCATAGGCAATGTTGCCTTTGACATCATGCTTTTCAAAAGTTTGATCCTAAAATAGCCAACATGCTCAAGGTTAAAGATTGAAGACTTGGAGCGTTAATCATTTATTGTGATGATGTAGTTAAATGTTGTGAACCTCTAAGCAGGCATGTCTAACCTGAGGCCCTCAAACTGCATGTGTCTCAGGATAGCTATGAATGAGGCTCCAACATATGTTTACACGACAATGGCATAGCACAATGCCAAAAGTTAAAACATCAGTGAAGAATGAAAATGAAGAGAAAACACAGGCAGGACATCATACCAAGAGGACTCTCTTAGCATCAGCTATATGCTAGCTGGTCTCAGGTGCCATATCTTATATGAGAGATAAGAAGCTAGATTAGAAGTTATATAAAACTAACTAAAACTATGGCAACAGTATCTAATAAAAGTAAATTGTTGATTTAATCTCCATGTATCACCCAAATGTAAAAACTGCAGAAAACTTCTTTCTTGTCAGAGCAGCATATATGATTATAATGTGATGCTTTATTCTGTCTGGGAAAATGCTTTAAAAAAATGGTCATGTATGTAATATGCAAAATGGCCACCCCAAAATGAGAAGATAAGAAAATAAAAACAGCTAATATCTACAAGTCGGTGCGTCAGTATAATATTCTGATTTTACATAGCATGAAATTGTTGGAAGGCATGTGACCTTCACAAGGTTACAAAGCTGGTGAGTAGTAATGCGAAATGCAAAGCACAAAGCTTCCTTTGCTCATTTCATTCCAGGCTCTTACAAAGCTGATCACATAGGTAGACAGCAGACCAATCATGTGACAGGAAGATGTGGGCATATTTATGCTCATAGTTTCTTATATCATCTCTAAAAATAAATGATTGCACATGGCGAAAACAGAGAGTCATGAACCAGAGCTTCTGTGCACACAGTCCATGGTATTAGGATGATAATTTATAATGCCACTGCAATTACAGTAGAATTATAGTATACCCAGTGCCTAATAGAGCTGTGTGAATACTCTTGAGAGAGATGGATGTGCTGGCATCTTCAGCTGCAAAAATGAGATTAAATGGCTCCCATCCCTGATCCTGCCATTGATTTTTGTAGCCCTAACATTAACATGGTAACTCACATACTGTTCCTTTATCATCTCTTACAGGTGGAGACATACTTTTGGAGTGTAAATAATTAGATCCTCAAAATCCAAGATAACAAATCTTTCACATATCCTATTGCCATGAATCTGGACACATAAATTAAAGAATCCTTTTGAAGACATGTTCATGACTGGGAAGACATGAGTTTACAGAATAAAGCTACCTGATGTTCCCATTCTTCGACTTTTCCTCCCCTGGATTCTGTAAAACTTTGGATTTAGTGTGTGTCAGTTAGGATGTGTTACCTATATAAATCAGTGTGTTTTGTAAAAGGGAAGATATATATTTATACATGGAAATGAGAACAAATAGCAGCAGTTTCTTAGATTGGGTCATACAGCTTTACAGCAGGCATCTTAGGCTATGATTCTTCAGTTTTTCTTAAAAATCTCTACTGTGGGTTATGCAATTATTGCTGGTGAGAAAATGCCATAGAAATTAATAACTTAAAATTGTAACAGCTGCATTCTTTGAGTTTCTTTAGCTATGCCCTTATCACTAAGACAAACTTACCCAAGAGCACAGCTTAAGAAGACAAAGTGTTATTTGGCCATACAGCGTCCAAGGGTCCATGACAAGAGAGCTTCATCACGATGGATGAAAAACACAGTAAGTAGGAACTAGGGACAATATATACACATGGAATTATCTCCCAGGGATCTTCTTTCTCTAAAGTTCTCACATTCCAAAATAGAGCTATACATTAGAAGCAAATATCCTATATATAATCCTATATAGTTTTCATCTAAACACTAAACTTCCTCTAACCCTCAAAATCTCGTGGCCATATTATGGTGAGCACAACCTTTTAAACAACTCCAGAACTGTTCAAAAGATAAAAGTTTTTTCTGACTTCAAACAAACTCATAGTTGTGTAGCCTTGCAAAATAAAAGAGGAAGAATACATGTTTCCAAGTTATAGTAGCATAATCACTGCTATTCCAAAAGGGAAAAACCAGGGTATAGAAAGGAGGGTGGGACCAAAGTGTGACTTCAATATAGTACGATGAATATTAAATGGCATAGTTCATTTCCATCACTCATGGCATATGGTACCCACATATTAAGTTCCAAGGGCTTTGGCAGTTTTACCTCTATAAGCTGCTCTTTTAAGACCATTTGACCTTTGTATTGGGCTAGCTATACTTATTACCTATAGCTTTACTTGGCATATATTTTGCATTTCTGAAATCTTCAATTTTAGGAGCCAGTCATCATTGAACCTCAAGTTTCATCCCCAAGTCTTTACATACCATGCTTTCAAGACCTGCCTATAGGAACTATGACCCCACCACACCTTTTTGGTTCTCTTAAGCATTCCTTTGGAATTAGAATAGAAGTCCCCATGACCCTATAACTCCTGTGTTCTATATGCATACAACTCCAACCTTATGTGAGTAATGCCAAAATCCTCTGACATATTAAGCAGAAGTCAGGTTCCCTTTGACCATACCAATACGTGGGCAGGTGAACTCAGGAAAACACCTCCCCCAGGCATGGAGGACACAATTATGGATCTCTTTTCTCAAGATAAAGTCTCTGAAGTAAGTTTATAGTTTTAAACTCTGGATCCAGCAATATGTATGTCTGGATAATTTCTGAAGCCCTATCAAGACATCATTCCTAGTTTCCCTTTGTAAACCAATTTCCTTCTTTTAAATAGTGCTACTACCTTTAACAAACAGACCCTACTTATCTAAAACTTTCAACCAATTCCTTTTGAGGCCAGATAGCATGCTGTTCAAATTTTCCTACCCAGTTTTTTTCCTGATTTTTTATTGTAAACTTGACTAAAATCACATCAAGAAATACCACGCTATAAATTGAAAATTTCTCCACTAAATTAGCTGGTAATTACTTTTAAATTCAGCTTCAAATTTTTAGTAGACACACACACACTTCAGTACACAGTGAAATTTAGATAAATCTCTTATAGAATATAACATACATGAGCTCTTAATAATGCCTACATTTGTATTAAAACATAGTAAGTCCATTCTTCATTTTCTTCATTTCTTTTGGAATTCTGGTCCTCTGAGATGCAACCAGAATCTTCTATTTGGCTTTGATTAGAACATTTTAAACTTTGTTATTCTGCTTATCCAAATACTCCCAAAATCTTCTTGTAATTCGGTTCAAAAGTCTTAATCTCAACTAATTCTTATCTGCTGTCATATAATTGCTCAGTTAAGACACAACATGAATCAGTCTTTGATATCAGTTTAATGTGCCAGTTACTTCATTATCACTGTGACAGAAATCTGACCTAGAAGCTAGGAGTCTCAAAGTTAAATTCACAATTTCAGAAGGTTCCATCCATATGAGCTGGGGAGTATGCACTTTCTTTGAACATAACGGAAGCAGAAAGATATGTAGAGGAAGAGTGTTGACCTTATGATGAAGAGGAAGCAAAGACATATCCTATCCAGCCCACAAAGGTCTATGTCATCATCTTTTATTACTTTATAAATGATTAGAAACATTGGATTGCATATTACAGCTTGAGAAGCTGATCAATCAATTATTAGTAGCCACTGTCCTAATAAATATGAGACACTCATACAAAGCAGATAGTCAAAGAGGTGAGTTATTATTGCTGTAAATGAGCCCTTTATTTATATGTATAATGCATTGATTTTGACAATGGCAGAATGTAGATTTGTCCTATTCTTCATATGATAAAACTAATCTGGAAAAAAAAATAAGCACCTTCACCTTTCTGGACATCAAGATAGTGTTAGAGATTGAAAGGTTTATATCCATTGTCAGTCTTTGTTCAACTTTGGCTTATATCATTATTCATTTTCACATTTTTAAACTATTTAAGTATTTTAATATTTGTCTCTTTGCTATTTGCTCATATGCTTGCCTTGTTTCATAAATATTTACAGTAGTTTATAAAATGAATGCCTTAAAATATGTAAAATAAATTTCAAAAAGAGGAAAAATTAGAGAAAATACTGATATTCAGAGTGTGAACAAGATTTATTGAGATATTCAGTATAATAGACATTACATAGGAATTGTAATTTTAGAAGTAAAATTAACAAGATTTATACTTTTTATATTGGTTGATGTAAATAGTGGAAATTAATATAAAATCCATTATAGAATTCTATGAACAATTGGAAGCACTTGAAATATGCAGTTATGCATGACCATGTAGCTGCACATCATTATTATTGAATCATGTTCCTCTCTGTGTGATATTTTACTGGCTTTTATTGTACCTGCCCACAACCCTAAAGCATCAGAATCAAAGGTCTGTTGTCCTGGTAACACCCCCTTTTTCTGTACCTTATTTGCACCATTTGAAGTCACCAGTGTATGAATAAATAAACAAAGTTCAATTAGGTCAAAATGTGCTTCATTATGCACAGCTAACAAATTGTAGAAATGACAATATTCTATCTCCCTCTGTCATGGTTGTGGCATGCATAGGTAGTTAAACTAACAAACATTGAAACAGAGATTAGAAATTTAGAACTATTCAACTTAGGAAATTGAGAATGGGCTCAGTGAATGTATTTCAACACTCAGAAAAAAAAGGGAAGGCTACCAGTAAGCAAGAGTGCTGGTTTAAGGAAAACCACTGAGACTATGATCTGGCAAGGGAAAACCTAGGTATTTGAACATATCTCCATCTGGCTCTATCTCTTTACAGTGCTTCACCATAACAGACTGGGGGTCTCAAATAGTAAAGGGATGCTAAGAAAATACTTGAAGAAATAGAAACGAAGAGGATACAAAGGAAGGACAAAGGTGGGCAGTCAGAATACATAAATACTTATTGATCCCCTTAAAAATAGATTTCAGCTACAGAGAAAAATTGCTATGCATTAATCAATGCATCATCAAAATGTATTGAGTCAGCCTGCTAGCCTCCACCTTGTATGAAAACTTAAGAGATTTAGCTCTCTTAGTTCACATTCTCTCATATAGAAAACTTGCCATTGGTCTGGGGGAAAAAATTCATGGCAAAGCTGCAGAATTCCATATTCTAAATCCCGCTCTGTGACAGAGAGGAGCAGTGAGTGAAGTCAGGTGAAGAATTTAGAACCCATTGTTCTCAAGGTTCTTTCTGGGTCTGTCTGCATTCCCAGTGCTGTTGACAGAGACATGGAGCCTCAATTCTGCTCTGAACTTTGTGTATTCTTTTCAGTTCAGTTCCCTTGTCTTCTGCTTCTAGTTCATGTTGGGATAAATTGTGGAATGTTTCCATAAATCTTTGGTTTTGAGGGTTCTCTTCTATGCTTAAAGGCAGTGCTGCTGTCTGCATCCCCTGTCTTATAGCTACTATGTTGATCAACTAAGGTCGGGCACATGTAAACACTCTCTAACTACCAAGTACAATGATCACATGTTCTAATGTTACTGTTGATTTTTACATTCTTTCCTTTTGACTTGAGAACTTCATAATACATGCATATAGCATATTATTTTCATGCAGACCTGCCAGGATGTTTACTAGAGAGGTTAAACATTGTCCCTAGCAAATAGGCTTAGGCAGTAGAAAAAGGAGAAAGAAATTGTTAATGTTGTGTAACATTCTGTAAAGAACTCTTCCATTGGTTAAGAATAAAAGAAGATCAAGTTAATGTAAAAACATAACAAGGTAGACTATCTGCTTTTCTATGTAGTTGAGTGCTTAGACTATAGATCCAGAAAAGAAGCAATATACAGTGATTCGGAATATACAAAGACTACATGGTGCCAAAGAACATACAGGACCAAATAAGAAGAAACTGGAAACTTTAGTTTCCTCATTGTCAATGTGAGATAACATTCTGAGATGGGGATAAAGTGTCACTTCAAAAGCATATTGTGGATTCATTCTTTGAAAGTTTCTGAAGCTGTTACTTGGGCCATCTAGTTTGGGAACTGCCTGAGCAATTGTGATGCCCTTGATTTTGTAATAGAGACAGTACATACAGTTCCAGCTGGTACATGCCCTACCATGCATGTTTATTCAGATTAAAAAACAACATTTTAAAAAGATTCCAGACTGGGTTTGGTATGATCAAGATAAAATATATACATGTATAGAATTGCCAAATAATGAATAAAACATATACTTTAAAACATAAGGAGATGTCTGAAATATGGACTGTAATATACAATCTCATTATATGTAAATGATGGTGACCAGATATTTTTCTCAATCCTCTGAATAATTAAAAACATCAGATTTTATCTAAATATTTAGCAATGTTTAATCTTTAAATAGGATGATCTCTAATTTCTCTTTCTACACTAAAATTCTGAGAAACATGTAGGCAATATGCTTTGGCTTAGAAGTCATGCCTGAACAGGCATCTGTAGATCATAAAGCAGCACCGATTAGCAATCATCAAAGTAGTTATGGTCAAGTCTTGTACATATGTAACAACCACTTGCCAATAGCTTAGATATTCATTT
Organism: Sigmodon hispidus; assembly: GCA_004025045.1. Classification (NCBI taxonomy): domain Eukaryota; kingdom Metazoa; phylum Chordata; class Mammalia; order Rodentia; family Cricetidae; genus Sigmodon; species Sigmodon hispidus. The sequence goes on from PVIH01004494.1 coordinate 59,618, forward strand.
TGTCCTGTGATTCCCCCAACAGCTCTTTGCTAAGCTAAATGCTATGGAAACTGAAGTCTAAAGGAGATTAAGGAATAGGCAAAGTCTCACATTGGTTAATGACAATGCTAAAACTGAAGGATGATGTCTAAAATGATTCCTACCAGGGTAACAGTGATGGAATGAAGATCACTTTATTGATAATATTACAACTTTAAAATAAAGGACATATAGAGGTAGAGGGGAGGGTGGGACAGTCTGTTACTCTTGCTGGCAACTTACAGAGAAGTAGGCAATAGAATTTCCCTACTGCTACTGATCTTTAGGGGCCTCAGACCTTGAGAGAAATTTTAATAATAGAACATCCCAGAGCTTCCCAAACCTTGCGGGATGGGGTTAGTAGCAGAACCTTGGCATTGGTCTAGATATGTGATCTTCAGCAACTGGAAGTTCAGAGGCAAGACAAAAGTATGAAAAGCTCAGAAAAAAGAGATGGATATCTTAATACAGGAAGCCAATGTGGAGCTGAAAAGAGATTGGGTACTAGGGAAACCTCCAAGAATTCACAGGATGTCCCTACCTAGGCCTCTATCCAATAGTGAAGATAGTGCCTAGACTGGACTTCCCATAATCAAAAAAATAACCACCATAACTGTCATCACAGAACCTACATCCAACAATGAATAGAGGTGGAGGCAGAGATATATGGCTGAGCACTGGGTTGAGCTTCTGATCCAGCTGAGAGCCGGGGAAAGAGGGTCTGTATGAGCAAGGGGATAGGATTTAAGAGGAAAATCCCCACAGTGGTGACTCACTGGAGCTCTGAGGAGCTCAATGAATCAAGAATAGACACTGGGGAAGCATTGGGAATGGGAACTAGGCCCTCTAAGGGTAGGCAACTCTCCATTGACATAGGCAGTATGTAGAGGCATCAGACTGTTTTTCTGTGCTTAGATTGGCACCTTGGAGCCCATTCCTTTTAGAGGAAAACTTAACTCAGTCTTAATATTAGGATGAGAAAATCAGACTTGCCTGAAATTGATGTGCCACACTGAGCTGTCCCACCTAGAGATTTCTTGCCCTTTTTGGGGAGGAGATGAGGTGCTGGAAAGGGAGGAACCTGAAGACTGACTAGGAGGGATTTGAAGGAGGAAAAGGGGGAGAGCAAAGGGATAAATGGATAAAAAAGACTATTTTATAAATAAAAAATGCTATTTCAAATTAAGAAAAAAAGAAAGAAAGAAGAAGAAAAGCTCAGGTTATAAACCATTTACAAGGAAAGTTACCCAGAAATAGAACAGGCATTCAGGAACAATGAAGCACTGGGCCTTGGCCATCAAGGAGAATGAAATTTTGAGTAAGAACTTTGCAGAATTTTTCAATGTTCTAAGGTTCTCCAGAGAAAACACTGAGAAAGTTTGTCTATGGGCTTTGATGGAAAGCATCTTTGGATTAACAAGCCATGAGATTCCCCAAGGAATGAGGAAGGGAGCTTAAAGCTGCTAGGTCTAAGATTGGCCAAAGATCTTAATTTGGCTATCACATTAACTTTTTTTGTCCCTGAATGGCCTCAGTACTTGGATGTGCTATTTAGTCTCAAGAATATCACAACTTAAATGATGGCTGATGTAGTTAAGCCAACTGTGTCTGTTGTAGGGCAGTGGAAAGACACAAGAGGAAGGAAGGAAGGACGTGGTTTTACAAGGTCAGGACAGATGGGAAGGCTCAGCTGATGAGTCAATGACTTAACATGACCAAGAAGACATAGATAGAACAGCTAAAGTAGAAGTGGCCCAAGAGAGGGCATTTGGGAAGAAAGCTGTTGTAGTTACTTGGTAAAGTTTCCAACCAAGATCGTTTCTGCAGAGGCTACAAGCAAAAATGAATACAGCACCACCCATAAATACTATGTAACTACAATGTGCCAAGCATTTTTTTTATGCAACCAAATTGCAGTCAGCCCTCAGCCTTACTTCTCTGAGGAAAAGAGGAAATGAACACTGGGTCTCAAAAGTTTACCAACTGCATAAAAATGTGCAATTATTATAGCACTGCACACAATAACTAAGGCATAGACTCCACTAGGTACCCATGAATAGATTCATAAATAAAATTTATGTATTTATTACATAGACAGGATGGAATCAGGAAGGAATTGAGAACTAGCTACAACCTTCAAAAGTCACAGCCAACTGGTTCTCACCTCCTAAAGTTTCCAGGACCTTCCAAGTCATATCACTAGTGGGGAATCCACATTTAACAGGAGGTTGGGATATCTCATACTCAAACAATAACATGAATATGTTAAACATAAGGTACTCTCACAGGAAGCGGTTGAAAGAAATTAAGCCCAGAAAAGAAAGTGAAAACACTCAGAAAACTGACTCCAAGAAGTCTGCAGACTCTCTCCTTGGTACCCAGATATTTCTCCTGCCTTCATGTGAGTACTCTCCTTCTGCATCTGCGTTTCCTTACTTCCTGTTAAACACAGCATTGCTCTTTGGGTATAAGTGTCCTTTCTAGTATCCTGACTCATTTTTGCTCTAACTTATAACAATATTTCTACTTCTGACAAGCTGTAGAAGAGGGTGCAAATAGAGTACAAATCTGGGTACCGGAGGAAATCACTTGCCTGAATTTAGATGACCAATTATGTTTTTAATGCTTAGCATTAACCAAGTTCATAAAAATGTCTAAAATAATGGTTATTCTTTCTCTGTGAGCAGTGACATCTAATAAATTATGGAATTTGTAGGTGGCCTGAAATTCTGTGTAAAATGTTAAACACTGAAACAGTTATTTGGCTGTATGTGAATATACACTCATGTACAGATGCATTTTCACTGTGTTTTCCTAAGAGAAATTATTTCCTCCTCCGTGAAGGCTAGCTGTGCATGCATATACTTCTGTCCTTTGGGAAAAACAATTATCCAATCAATACTAGAAACAATTTTCGTATAGTTTTGTCATTATATAAGACTAGAACAAAGACATTTACTGGACATTATTATTTAAATCCATCATCAGTTTCAGAAATAATGAGCCCATGAACCTACTTGTCATTCCAATAAGTCACTGCAGGTCCTCCCAATCCTTGGTTGAAGATTCCGTATGAGTGAGTTACAAGAAGGCTGAAATCCGAGGCACAGAGATACCATGATAACAAGGATGAGTGGTGTCTTCTTGTGACAAGGAGAAGATAAAACTAGGGAGCGTGATGTACTTGACAACCTCTTTGCAAATCACTGTTCCAGAATGCCTTGCCCATATTAATGCTAATTGCAAACCATACTGAAGCCTATCTCATGGACCACCAACACAGTTCTGCTGGTAACTGAAGAACCTAGCTAATGACTGAGTGGCAAAACTTCCCAATGTGCTGGTTCTCCTAGAGATACCACTCACACCTGAGAACCAACCCCATCCTCAGAGGAGAGGGAGGGATCCTAATTTACATTAATCTTAAACATGTGCTTTGTTTTTATACTAATTGAGATCTTGCTCAAGAATATTGGCTACTGGGCACTCTCAGGTGCCAGCAATCTAAATACTGTAACACATTCTTTTGGGCCTTTTTAATATTACCCCAGCATGTGTCATTTTGTTGTCTCTGTTGGTAGTAAACTAAGGGAATGCCTCAAGTCCCTGTGTCACTTCCTGTTACCAGGTGCTGACACTTTCCTCATCCAAACATTACCAATCCAAAGAACAGAGCCCCAAAGTGTGCTGAAAGAAGGGCTTCCTTAAAGATATGGAACTCTTCAAAATAATATAAATAATTAATTCTGAACCAAAAATTTTCCTCCTGGAATCTCAAAGCAGAAAGTTCCTTAAATTAGATAAAACTCATAAAGGTCTGGTTGGCAATCAGCACATTAGCATTATATTAAGTATTTGTCTGAATTCTTTCCTTAGCTACATAGAGAACCCTGGACATTGGCTTAACCTCCAAGTTTTTCTCCTAACTTGCTTGTGCTTCCCCTAGCTACAGAGGACACTAGAATCCCAAAGAATTCATGGAGTTGCCTCAGGGAAGTGTCCCCAAAATGTTCTCATAAAACTTAGCTCAAATAAGGTTCTTCATGGCCAGCATTCTCTTGTCCTCTGTCCTGGCAAAGTATCTGTCCAATGTAATTTCCTAGAATCCTGGACCTCCCAAAGTAACACTTGTCACATAGTTTGTTTCTACTCCCTTAAGTCCAATCTCCACCATTAAGTTATAGTTTAGTCAAAGTGTTTGTTTATATGTCCAGGTTTAGCACCAGCAGGTACAACCAAGCAAAAATTAAAAATATATGGAACATATATCTTGACTATGGGTAGACATTTTTTTCTTGCCACTATTCCTTAAACAACACTGCACAAATAAATAATGTGGAAACAATTTAAACTATATGTGAAGATATTGGTAGGTTATATGCAAAAGTGATGTCATTTTCATAGGAAATTGAGCATCAAAGAATTTTTGTGTGTTAAGGTACTTGTGAATCAATGGACACCCAGAGAAATCTGGGTGTGAACTATACCAATGTCCACCACTATGGTCTAAGCCTTTACATGTAAAATTCAATTTCTGTTCTAATAACATTGTGAAATGAGTATCATCAGCATCCCTGAATAAGTGGGAAACATAAATGGAAAAGGGGAAGACTTAAATTATTTTTTCAGAATTAAATGCTTAATAAGCCATAGCTGGTCTGTTTCTCCACACTGGAACTGTCTAATGGTCTTGGTCTAGAATGTCATGTGAGGTTCTTAGGTATTCAATAAGAAAATGAGGAATAAATTATTAGATCCTGGTGGGGAGGACACCTAGGCAGGGATATAAACAGATTTGAGATCAAAACTGACACTGTATGGGTATGTCTCAAAGAAGTCAAAGAGCTAACATATAAACCTAGACTAGGAGGGTCTGCTGTCTTCAGTGCTGGGTTTATTCTGAGAAGTTGGCCATTCACTGCTGTGGGTAGCAGGAGACCTAGATTCCTATATATTTCTAGATAACCTGGATCTTGTAATACCTATGGTTGCTTATTCATTACTAAGACAATAGACATGGGGAACAATCCAGTCTTCACAAGAGTCCATGGTGGTATTTTATGATAAAAGCAAAAACAACCAAAAAAACAGAAAGACTCTCAGACAAGCTTAGATGAGGCTCAGAAGAAGCAAACAGCCTGCATGAAGTAGAGATCAGCCATGAAGCCCAAAAGAAACAATACATCAATCAGAAAGCCTGAACAGAGCATAAACAAGCAGCCCTGAGAAAACAGACCTGCTTGGAAGAGGCTCAGAGATACTGAGATACCCAGAAAGGACACCCTGCAAGTTGCTGACCTTCCTGAAGATTGTATAGTGTGCTTTGGGTTTCCAGTGTTCAAGAACTTTCTGTAACCCATTCTGAGGTAGAATTGGGTGATCCGACTGTGTCTGAGACATTTGTGTTTCTGAAGTAAGCTCACTAAAACTTACTGGTTCACTAAGTTGGACTTTGGTGTTATTTATACTTGGATGTTTCCTCAATCCTTTATCTGGGGTGACTAGACATTTGTTCATGTCTCCTTGGGAATAGAGTCAAACAACACACTGCCCATTACCGGCTGCATATTTTACCTCCTTATCTTAAGGATGAAGCACGATGCCAAACATATGGCAGGAAGTGAACAAATATTCATTGAAAGATCTGTGTTTCCTCGAGTGCAAAACAGGAATAAGGCTTTCAAATATTTTAGAACAAGATACTGAGTCACATGATTTCGTGAAATCTTAGTGCACTCAGATCCACAAGCTCACCCAGGACAATAAACCCTTTAGAGACTTCTGCTTCCGTTTATCCTTGGCTCTGACTTTGTGAAATTCCATTCTTGTGATATTTTTTCTGGTATTTGTCTCTATTAGTGGTGTACACACTTGCTGATCCAAGTTTGAAGTCAGGAAAACACACTTGTCTTTATTTTGCCAGGCAAAATCAGAACAGCTGGTATGCCAGGAAAACAGGCAAATCATATTTATTAAGCAATTGGTAAAGAAAGCCCAGGCAAAACTGCACGACCAAGTCCAGGCACTCTGCTAAGCAAATTACAAGCATCAGCTCATTTTTCCACAATGTCATTATCCTAATTTCTTGGGGAAGTAGGCTTATTTACAGAGATTGACTTGTCCAAGGCAGTAGTCATTGCACTGTACTAGAGGTGAGATGGGAATTGAGGTTTCTCTAGTTTAAGAACTTGGACTTCTAATTCAGCATACTTCGCACTCGGAGGCAAGTAATAGGGTCAAGCTGTGCATAAGCTCACAAAGAGTGGAAAGTACTGGAGGGAACAGAGTTGTGCAGAAGACTCCAAGGAAGCAGCAGAACTAGGGAAAAAAACAAGTCCTAAAGCCTAAGCCAAAAATCTCTTTCTTCAAGAACACTCTCAAATGGACGTGTTACCACTTCACCTGCCAGTGTGCTTCTCTAGGAACAAACACGAAAGCAAAAGTCTCTTTTAAATCACCTGCCCATCATTTAACCAGAACAAAAAGGAGCCAAAGGAGCAATAGCTCCTTCAGAACTACAACTAGGGAACTTGTTCCGCTTTGCTCACACTTGGCCTGACTTTGCCCATCTCAAATCGCTCCTATGTTTAATACCCAAACTTGTATGGAATCTAACTTCAAACCTTGATGCCTCATATACTAAATTTGAGGACTATGTTAATCATTTTGAACTTAGTTTCCCTAACAGTCAAGGGGCTGGCATCTAATCAATACATACTTTTAGGTAGCCCTTATTACATGATATATATGTTCTGTGAGAGTTCAGTTCATTAATGCACAGAGGAATAACAACAACAACCACCTTTATGTTTTAGCGATATCTCTTATAAATTAGCAGAATATAATCCAGGCTCCTTTCCTATGCAAAGAGAGCCTGAAGCAAAAGAAACGGTTTGTAATTGTCAGACTATCATCAAAAGCTTCAAATCCGAAAAGAAAAAGAAGCAGGGGAGAGATGGAAAGATGTAGGGAAGAAAGGAGGGAGACAGAGAGAGAGAGAGAGAGAGAGAGAGAGAGAGAGAGAGAGAACATGTGAGAGAAGGCAGCTTTTCATGAAGCGAAGTACCTATACTTTGATTTTTGTGTTAGGATGATGTGAAATAGAGATTCTTGGTAGTAGGAAAGGTAGCTGAATTCTCAAAATACTTACTTATTTTTAATTGCCAAGTTCAAAGTCTGTCAATTCTATGTCTGCTCATAGTTTGTTTTTGTTTTGTTATCATAGTTTTAACTGGCAGAAGATCTTGGAGTTTTTGAGCATCTTGCATGTGTCACTTCAAGACAGTACATAGTGTCACATCTTGCCCTAGAGGAATCACCCTCCTGTTCCTTGCTCTCTAGCTCAGGCTTCATTTTCTCTGAAGCATTGCCTCTCTGAGAAATTAAATGTGTATTTTTTTCATCACTTATTGTGTGTCTTTTCTAATGTGGTTTCCAAGAATTCTGATTCATTTTTCTGTCTTTGGCCTCAGGCATATGTTGGTAGGGTTTTTTCCTGGAAAGAAAAAAAAATATAGAACAAATGAATGAATGATACAGAATTCTATAGCTGAAGTGCCCTGGGCTCTACATGTACCCTGGTGATAACCTGTTCTACAAAATGTCCCTAAGTGCTATTGGGAGGGTTAAGGTTGAGAAGGAAGGCAGAGCTAGAGCTTCCTTTGCTTTTGTCCTGGGTGTGAGTACAGTGTTCCTCCACAGAATTGTCCAACTTCAATGTATAGACCTTTTTGTCAGGAGCAACCAAGATGTCCTCTTCATTATGGTAAAGGTCACAGCTAATGCCCCTAAGGCACAAGGGAGGTTGACAAGAGAAAAACTATTTGTTAATACTTAATATGACATTTCAAACATGAAAAAAAAATAAAAATAAAAGTCATTAAAATCAAAGGAAAATATATACTGTATGTCATTAGGTTAGTTAAATAATAAAGAGACATGTAAGGAAATAATTAAGCAAAGGTGTGTAATCAAAGAGTAATAAACTGGGGCAGAGGCATTCTGTGAAGCCTCTGATTATCCTAGATCTTTTTGTATAGTGTTTATATTTCCATGAGTGGGGCAAAACTTCTTTGAAGTGAAGGTCTTATATTTTTCTTCCAAATTGAGTCTGAGAGAGAAGTCCTTTATGAACATGCTTCACATGAGGAGAAGTCAGGATGACCTTTCACCTCTCATTTCTCTTTTTAAATTAATTTTTTTAGGCTAGTATGATGGATTAATATTATTTGTCAATTTGACTGGATTTGGAATTACCATGGAAACACAACTTTCCATATTTCTTCTGAGGGTATTTACAGAAAAAAGAATACCCACTCTGCTTGTGAGAGAAACCAATTGCTTTGACCAGGTCTTGGACTGAATAAAATAAGAAGGCAAGCTGAATGCCAGCCTGCTTCCTGACTGTGTATGGAGCATGATGAGCAGCTTCATGTTTTTGTTGCCATGGCTTCCACACTATGATGGAATGTACCCCAAACTATGAGCCAAAACAAAAGTTCCTTCCTTCCTTTCTCCTTTCCTTAAATTGCTTCTGTGGGGCATCACATTATAGCAATTTTTTTAAAAAGTAACTAACAATGAATAGAGGTAGAAACAAAGATCCATGGCTGAGCACTGGGCTGAGCTCCTTTTCCAGCTAAGAGCAGGAAAGGAGTCTACATGAGCAAGGGGATAGGGCTTATGAGTAAAATTCCCACAGTGATGGCTGGCTGGAACTCTGGGAAGATCGCTGAATCAAGAACAGCCACTGGCGAACCATCAAGAAAAGGAACTAGGCCCTCCAAAGGTAGGCAACTGTTGAATGACATGAACAGTATATGGAGCCTCGAGGGGAGGGATCAGACTGTGTTTCTGTGCGTGGACTCGGAGCCCATTCGCTCCAGAGGAACACTTAGCCCAGTCTTAATATTAGAATGAAGAAATTGGACATGCCTGGAGTGGATGCTGAGCTGATCCTCCTTGGGACCTCTCGCCCTTTTGAGGGGAGGGGTTGGGGAGGATGGGAAGGAGGGGGCCTGAAGTATGACCAGGAGGTGTTGGGAGGGAGAAGGGATGGACAGTAAGGGGATACAAGGGTTAAAAAAGACTTTAATTTTATAAATAAAAAGTAACTAGTGCAGTTGGCACACAAAATATGGATCCTATCATATCTTCATATATGTATGTATGTACTATTTTCATTCACTGTCCTCCAATAACCTTCCCCTGTGTCACACCCCTCTTTTGCCTACCTTCATTTATTCCACACTTAGCCCCCTGTCTTATTACATACAGTCCATTAAACTCTATCACTTTTTTTTTAGCTTTCTTCTCTTAATCCCCCATCAGTTTTGTGACCTATACACATGTGTGTATATATATATATATTTAAAATATTTGAAATAAGTAGAGCTTCACTAAAAGAAGGAACTACATCTTAAACTTCTTTTATATCTCCTTGCTGCAACAAGCCCCTTGGATTCAAGAAGATGCCTTATGTACTTGGCCTGTAGCTAGTAGCCAATCTCAAAAGTCCACGAAATCAGGAATTCCTTCAAAGTGACAGGGCCAAGCACAATGGAGTCTAGCTGCAGGTGTACACCATCACGGTGTGAGCTATTATGCTTATGGGCCAGAATGAGTATGAACACACAAGACTCAAGGATAGGAATGCAAATCAAAAGCCCTGAAAATTCATTGTGAATACAGCAGCTGAAGTTAAGGAGGTGGTGTTGGGAGAAAAGTGAGGACCAGATAAAAAGCCTTGCTGTTTGTGGTGACCTCAGCTTGTTGGGACAAGCAAGGATTGAGTTGGAACTGGATTTCAGTTGCCTGGATGTTTGTTTATTTAAAGAGGAATCAAGTCAAGTGTCAACATTCCCATCTAGAAATCTACACAGGGAGAATGGATTATCCTCTGTGTGTTTATGCTCAGAGTTGGGGATAGAGTTGTTTGTTTGTTAACATAAACAGTCGCACTAAGTTGCTCAGAAGGTTTGTTTGCTTTCCCTGGAAGGACAGAGCGACCCACCCCCCAGAAATGTTTGACCTCTTTCCTCTCTTGCCCCAAAATAAACAAATGGTGTGGTAGATGAAGGCCTGGCCTCCCCAGGAAGAACCTCTAATTTTCTTTTCTCATCTGTAAAGTGAGTGTGGTAATAGAAGTCACATCAGAAAGAGACCGTTAGGTGGGACAAATGTTCTGCTCTCCATGCATGTAACAGCAAAATAATTGCCCAGGATAAAGGTAACCCTTCAGGGAGAGGACACTGAGTTCAAAAATCCAGACTCTATTGTATCCTGCAAAATGTCACTCAATCTCTTGGTCTTCTTTATTTCAAATACAGGAGGTGATGTAAAAACAGATTTGCCCTAACACTCACTGAATTCTAAGATCTTAGGTGTTGGTATAAATAAATAAATGAATAAATAAATAAATAAATAATAAGCCTTTTATGATTTTTCTAGCCACACCTGAGAATAATCAAAACATTCAAAAATACACCATTACTGGAAAGAGATTAATGTCTGTGGATTATAGAGCTGGAAATGGAAAGAATGGAGGAAAAAAGAGAAGGACAGAAGAAAAGAGGAAGCAAGAGAAGAAAGATGAATCCATTCTAAGAAGCTGGGCATTGGAGGTCCATTTGTACCCTCTCATCAAACCAGGGGAGGTTCCATGGGGAGATGATTGACAATGAATAATAAGTAGACAGAGACAGACGGATGGAAAAGAGAAAATGAATATTACATATACACAGGTATATGGGTCTTTAAGCATTTTTTTAAAAAGTATATGAAGTTTATGATTTACCTAAAAGAGAAAAAAAATACAATCTAAATATCCAATGGTATGCTCATGGGGCACAATTGTGGCATAATTTCTCTTCAGAATTGCAGGTAGTAATTTAAATGGTATGTCTTAGAAGGAAGCAGCAATATTACAAATGTTTGCAATAATGTGTTACATTTTCAAAGGGAGACTGAAAATGTAAACCCAATGCCATCAAGGTATTACATTTCTTTCTAATCTTTTCAGATTCTCTCAATATTTTGCAACACGTTTTATATTGGTGTGTACTCACATGTGTGGTCATGGGAGGCAGTTAAAGAACTGACATTGAGTGTCACGAAGCTCAGGTTTCACTGAGCTGAGCTCACATTTATCTATTATTCTTTTTCTTTTAAGGGTTGCATGAAAGCTATGTTGGGGAGAGCAACATGCTTACTCTAGAGGGGAAAATAATGAGTTTGCATTCTCTACAGATTCCAACCTCATCTCTATCCATGGCATATTCAGCCATGAGAGTGTGTGTATGGGTGTGTGTGTGTGTGTGTGTGTGTACAGAGAAGGAGGAAGAGGCAAATTCTGCAGAGTAAGCAATACACGAACAAACAACCTTCTAATCAACTGTCTTAAAGATTACCACTCAAACTAGACAAATTGATCCAGCTAGCTTTATGTAGCTGCCTGGCTAGAATTCCCCCTCAACCAAGAGCATTTGGTTTGATGAGATGCCCTGTTGCTTTAGAAAGTATCTCATTTTCTGTCTGCCTAACTCTGTGATGCAGATCCAGCTGTTCTGGGTTTTCTTCAGAGTTGTGGCTTAATGTGAAACAAGGCAACAAAAGACAATGGGTAAATAAAGTGATTTAAACACACACACACACACACACTCCACACAAAACAAAACAAAACTTTTGCTTATCAGAAATTTGTGGTGGCCACAGTGCATCCGTGGGAATTAGCTGTGACCTACTGTGCTTTCTTTATCTGTAGCTGAGCCTAACCTGGCTTGAGAAGCTTTAGATTTTATTTTATATGTTTCATGTATTTTAGAGAAAAGAGAAGTTTTTATTACCGTATGGGTTTTTTTTGTTATCTATTTTGAATATTTTACTTTTGTATGTAATGTTTGATATTGATTTTCCAAAAACAATAAAAAAGAGAAGTGAAGTTGTTAAGGAGTTAAAAAAAAATGGGACTTGACTTCACAACAGTATCACTCAGTATTAATTTAATACCCAGAAAAGGAGAAGGTAGGAGGATGGAGAAAGAAGGCGGAGAAAAGGGGGGGAAGCTGTGTCATCAGCATGCCTAGATGTCAGCTGCTGTTTAGTTGTTCAAGCTTATTTTTTATAGCATCCAAACCTCCTAAGAAGTATTTTGAAATATTTTGTTCTCCTTTGTAATTAAAGTTAGCAAGACCAGCATCTCTTAACATCTTTAAATATCTATCACCATTTTGAAGGCTTCCCTACTGGGAAACCTGTAATTAAAATTTATACTATATTATACTGTTAACTTTATTTTAGATTTTAAAAAATTATAAACCTCTTTTGGGTCTTTGGCCAATCGTCAATGAAAGCAGACTGTAGGAATGAATGAGGCTCCAGTGATGAAAAGATATCTGAGCACATTAAGTTTTGTATGGTACAAACTCTACAGAGTTGGGAACTGTTACAGAGAAACTTACCCACAGGCAGGTATTGCAGATTAAATAATTCCAGTCAAAGGTATCCACATCTTCCCACACTAGCAGGTGTGTATGGAACTTTTACCTTGGGAAGAATTTTCATTGAATGCAATAAAGTGAAGCATCTCAAGCTCGCATTATCTTTGATTATCTGGGAAGATTCTGCATCCAGTGTTCTAAGAGGTAACCACAGGGAGAAAAGGAGAACGCCCTCTGAGGATGGAAACAGAGATGTGTATCATGTTGTCATAAGTCAAGAGATGCCTAAGACTTCCAGAAGAAGAAAGAAACAAGAGTGATCTGTCATCTAGAACCTTGAGAACAAATGTGCTTCTGATAATTTGATTTTAGACTCCTGGTCTCCACAACTATTATAGAATAAATTTCTATTGCTTTTAGCCATCTAGTTCATGGTGTTCCATTATCAAACCTCCAAGAAACTGACATTCCAGCTGTATGATCTTCAGCACATTGAATTACTCTCTAGACCATTTTGTCCTGTAGATTGTAACAGTAACCTGTAGTGTTGGAATGAACATGAAAGCCAATAGAATATAAACAATCCACTGTCTAGAGGAGGTCCATCAATAATATTCATAGTAATTATGCTGTTGATATTAATAAGAACAACTTTTCTGTGATAATTTTTATTCTCATTTTTACTTTGTTGAGAATCACCTAGAAGACTGAGATGCATCTCTGGCTGAGTCTGTAACCACGGTCCCCTGAGGTCAATGTGAGTGATGCCACGCCATAGGCTTAGAGCCTGAGCAGACTAATAGGAAGGAAACAGGTAAAGTGAGTACAATGTCAGCATTTTTTTTTCTTGTGGCTTCCTCCTATTTGGTTTCTTGTCAGCCACAGAGACTCACCTTTGTCGCACATTCCCACTACTACAGTGTCCTCACAAGCAGCTCAGAAAAAAAGCCAAATAGCTATGAGAGCCAGGGTCAAAATGAATTCCTCTAGTAAAGCTTTTTCTGCCAGGTAGTTTTGCACATCTGAGTAGAAGTAAATAGCACGTGAATAAAAATGGAAGAGAAACAGCAATGGTTGTTTCTATTCTAAGATGCACCGTGAAAGAATATTTAATAGCCCAGTTAAAAGCATTGGAAGCTGTCATTCAGAAACTTTTCTCAATGGTCTCATGCTATACTGAGATACGTCCTAAATGCTAAGCTGAGTAAATATTAAACTAAAGAAAGTGGTCAAGGAAACAGGTATAATTAAGCTGGTGTTACAGTCTATTAACCACCTTTATAGGAACCAAACAATGAGCTTGCCATAAAAGAAACCTAACTTGAATCACTAGCTAGAAAAGCTGGTGAGAATGGAATGTGATTAGGCAGTCATTTTCTCTTCCCATAAATGAACGTCTAGTTAAGACTCTCAGTGTTATGGTGTGAATCTGAAATGTCTCTGGTGCAGGCGCTCACAGCGGCTGGGAGTTCATGACCGCAATGCCTGCCCTGGAACAGGAGAGAACATTTGGCATTGCCCCTCCCTATCTTCCTGCTCTTACATTCCTTCTGCTCCTACTTTTGTTTCCCTACCTGAACCTGAGAGAAGATGACCTAAGTGACTAGCATAAGGCTGCACATGTATCTGTAACTGTGCCTTGTGCGACTACAAGTTCCTGCATTCACCACCCACCATCCACCTGAAAGCCTGTATCAGAATTGCATTAGCCTATGAGTGTAAGCATAAACATTTAGAGGGAAGCTTGGCACTGTATCAGTTTAGTGAGCGAAGTATCCAGTTCCTGCTTAGCACTTATGGTCTTTGACACCTGAGAGGTTTTTAAATTTTTTTTAACATAATTGTTTTTTTCATTTTTGAGATTATAATCTTATTACATCATTACTGTTGGTTTCACGCTCGAGAAGAGATACACACGACCAAGGCCACACAAGGGTTTAAGAGAATTCCCAGGCAGGTACAGAAACAAAAGCAGGACAGAAGGAGATAAGAAGAGAGAGACCAAAACGAGGTGTCTCTTTTTAAGAGAAGGGGTGTGCACGGGTTCACATAGTCACGTTTAGGGCGTACCTCCGTACAAGGTGCATCTCATCGGAGCCATGTGGAGTGCCAGGAATACTTACAATTACCCTTTCCCATTCTTTCTATTAACCTCTCCCATTACCCCCATTTACAATTCTCAAATCCATTGCTTTTTAAAGAAATCTGATTGTTGTTATATAGATTCCTGGATATATAAGTACAACTTGTTTAGTCTGCATAATCTCACCTGTAGAAATATTATCTCAGGAAGGACCAACAGTTATTGGATTATCAGTTGGTGGGCACTAGCCTGGAAAAGACTCTTGCTCTTGCTCTCACCATTCCTAATTTGTCTATGCTTCATTGCCAAAGGTGAAGGCCTTTTGAGTTTCTCAACCCTTACCTTTCTTTCTAGGCCTGGTCATACTTTCTATGCCCAACATGTTCATAAACCATCCCCTCTTTGGGGACTTTCTTACAGATGTCCCTTGCTTACAAATACCCCTTCCTTTTCTTATAACTGGATGTCCCCGGCACACTGATCTCACTTGCAGAAACATTCTTAAAGAGGTTCTTTGGCCATACAGAAATCTGTTTAACTTTCTTCTTTGCATTTGACACCTCGTGAATCAACATGATGATTAACTCATTTCTTTGGCTTCAGCTTCTCTCCCCAACATAATATAACCATCTTGAATGCAAGAGCTCATGTTATTTACTGCTTCATCATCAGTGGACAGAAGAGAACTTAGCTTTCAGAAAACTATTAAAAATACTTGTTGACTATTCAAGCAAAACTGAGTATTATACACTTAGAGCAGTGGTTCTCCACTGGGATTGATCTGAGTGCCCGAGAAGCACCTGTCATAGTCTGGAAACATTGTGTATTGTCACAGCTCCGCTGAGTGTTGTTGACATCTAGTAAAGAGAAGCCAAGGGCTACTGGTAAATGTTTCACCATGCTCCAGACAGCTCCACTATGAAACACTATTCAGCTTACAATGCCCATAGTATAGAGGCCAAGAAGTCCTAACTTCCAGTCAGGAAGTTGTTGACAAGATACTCACCATCCCATACATATTATGAAAAGAATACCTAATGTCACCAACATTAGGGGAGAAAGATACTATCAACTATGAAGTGACCACAGAATAAGACAGCTATCTGACTTATTAAAGTTGGTCTACCATGCTAGGCAATACTTAAAAGTGGTAGACAACTGAGCAAGACATATAGGGAAATATGATAGAAGCTTTACCTACCACACCAACTTTTTCTAACCCTCCATGTCCACTTACAAATACCACATATTACATAGCATGTTCTCCAAATCCATTCAGTTCTTATCTAAATATACTTATTTTAAGTATTTGATCTCACTGGTTTTATCAGGCTGCATATATATCTTTCAAGTACAATCTTATATTTGGTAAATAAAATGGTATATATTCATGATCAAAACCATGATGTTTTTAATACACATTATAAAATAATCAAATTGGTCAAATTAATATATGTATCATATGGTAATTTGAATAAAAATAACTCCCAAAGGATTATATATTTGGGTGTTTGATCCCCAGTTGTGGAACTATTTGGGAAGGATTGGAAGGTATGGCCTTTTTGTAGTGCCTTTGGCCTTGTTGGACGAGATGTGTCTCTGAAAGTAGGCTTTGAAATTTCAAAGGTTCACACTAAGCCAAGTCTCTGCTCTCTCTGCCTGTAACTCACTGATCAGATGTGAACTCTCAGCCAGGGCTCCAAAGTCATGTTTTTCTGCCTGCTGATATGCTCCTTGCCATAATGTTGATGGCTTAATCTCTCTGAAATGCTAAGCCACTAATTAAATTCTTTCCTCTATAGTGTGCCTTGGTCATGGAGTCACTTTAACAACAATAGAAAAATAACTATGGCATATTACATCACATATTTTACAGGCTTTATAAAATTTTCAAATATATAATACATTGTTGTTTACTTTATCATAGTGTATAAGAAATTTATTATACAGTAGATTTGTTATAATGTAACTCACACACCATACAAACAATTTGCCAATTCCGAATGTACAATTGAATGAGTTCTATTACACTTAAAGATGTGTATGGTCACTTATGTGGAAATCTTGGAACACTGTAGTCAGTATCACTCTCTTTAGAAATACTCAATAATCCCATATTCTCACCACCCCTTGCTCTCTCCCAACCTCTGTATGATAGCAATTTTCTTAGAACTTCTCTATTTCTCCTTCCCAAGGGGATCTATGAATGTCTCTCTTAACTTTCTCCTGTTACCTAGCTGCTGGGGGTAGTGTGTATTGAAGCCTGGTTATCCTTTGCTTTATGTCTAAAATTCACTTATGAGTAATTACATACCATGTCTTTCTGGATCTGTGTTTCCTCATTCAGGAGGATACTCTCAGGATGATAAAATGGTATATATAGGTGAATATATACTATTTTATTTAACAAATATAAGACTACATTTAAAAGATCCATCCATTTTCCTGCAAATTTCAGGATATGGTTTTTTTTTTTTTTCTGCTCAGAAGTACTCCATTATCTAAATGTACTGCATTTTAAAAATCCATTCTTCAGTTGAGGTACATCTAGGTTGTTTACAGGTTCTGGCTATTACAAATAATGCTGCTATGAACATAATCGAGCTAATACTCTTGGAGTAAGCGTAGGAAGTCAGGCAGTCCTGTGCTGTTGGGAGCTCACAGACTGAAATAACAGCTGATGGACTCCCTGAATATAGATGGCAGTAGAAAGGCATAAACAGTTTCTGGAGCCTCTTGCAATTGGACCAGAGTGTCTCCTGGGTCCATGAACTGGCTCTCAAAGCCCATACCTAGTTGGGAAACACCTTTCTCAGCCTTGATGCTTTGGGAAGGAACTTGGTCCTACCTCAACTGGATATGCCAGACTAAATT
Organism: Sigmodon hispidus; assembly: GCA_004025045.1. Taxonomy (NCBI): domain Eukaryota; kingdom Metazoa; phylum Chordata; class Mammalia; order Rodentia; family Cricetidae; genus Sigmodon; species Sigmodon hispidus. Next base: position 77,030 of record PVIH01004494.1, read on the forward strand.
GACTCATCTTGAAATTTCTTGCCTTCTTTGGGGAAATGAATGTGGTGGGGAGTGGGGAGGCACAGGTGGGAGGCTGGGGGAGGACTGGGAGAAGAGGTGAAAGAAGGAAAAAAATATAAAAAATAAAAATATTAAAAAAAATACTCAACAATTCATGGTCTTTTTGCTGTCCAAAGACAATACTTAGTTTGCATATAGGGATTAACATACACTACACTCTTTTCTAGGCTGCTGAACAGAAGAAGAATGATTATGCTTCTGAAGATGCACTTGACCTCTGATTTAGGCAAACAGGGATAAGAAGAGTTAACTCCTGTGCAATGAAGTAACACTTTGTGGTTTTGCAGAAGTCTGAGGTCAGGAATAATGCCAAATACAAAGTGTTTACTTGGGGTATCCAGGATGCTAATCATGGTTAGAAATTCTTGGAAAGCATAAAGGTTCTTAGTCAAATGTAAAAATACAGCTTCTTTGGCATGGGGGATTTATCAATAGCAGAAAGATGCCTGTTACAACAGGAACCATGGACCAGATCAATTTGTTGTACCTTGCCTGTCAACCCTCTGCAGTAAAGGATTTATGCAGGAACTTAAGTATTCTTCTTATTGTTCACATACTGAGAACAATGTCACTTACACATAGCCTAAGAATTTCCAAGTCTTATATCCTAGATACAGATTTTACCATCTGCCATGTCACTCCCTGGAGACCCAACAAAATCTTTTTGAATGATCCTTATAGCTCCATTCAAATTATTAGAATCTTTCTAAGATAAAATAAGTGATGTTTTTAGAGGGGGAAAAAACTGGCATACATAGCATGAAGTGTATATTGACATTGTTTAGATAGACGTGAGTCTGCATTGACAGCATGCCCTTTGCATTGTGGGAGGCAATGTGATAAACATCACATAAATACTAAATTGGCATGTGGAACTTTTGCTTTTTGTTCTTCTGATAAAAGATAGGCTGTTGCCATGGAAATTCTTCTGTTGTAGAACAACCAATTCTGCCTGCATTGAGGAATCAATCTTGTTTTTCTCTCCCATATATAGAAGGAACATGCTTCTCACATCTTGAAGATGGACTCTTCCAACTGTGACCTTATTTTTTTTAATCACATTAAGAAGGATTTTAAAAATAAAGTCACTCCTTTGCTTAGGCTGCTTGAAAGCACTCAGCACTTGTATAAGGTCTAACATTCAGCCTAATTCTGAATGTTCTTGAGATAGCTCAGAGCCATTTATCTACCAAAAATCATCTGGTTGTCTATTAAAGATGTTCCATGGCCACATGTGAAACAAGACTGCTGGTTCCCAAGGCTGCTTGTTTCAGCACACCCAGCATCATTTTAAATGTCATCTTAATGGTTAATGAACTATCAACTGTGTATTCTGTCCCAGTCTTATGAGACTTCAGAAGGAGGAAATATTGTTAATGTAAGTCTTTATTAATGAACATCAGAAAATGCAAATCAAATGTCTTGTGACTCCACATCTCTTGCCTCTGACACATCACGTGTTCTCAAAGAACTACTATGTCCATGTGAGTTCCTTCTTTGATTTCCCTTAATGAAAGACAGTGGTCTGGAGGGGCAAGCAAAGTAAACGTTTCCTCTTATTTTGTTTTTGTCAAAGTGTTTTATCATAGCAACAGAAAAGCATCTATAATAGAAACATATATAACTTATCTTTAATAATAGAGACACTGCATCCCTGCAATCACCCAAACTCATATTTAAAAGTAATATATTGTCAAGATTAAACATACAGGCTCAGAGATTTTATTGCCTGGATTCAAATGCTGGGCTTACAACAATTACTGGATCACTTGGGACAAATGACCTAAACACTATGTACTTCTTCCCCCTCATCTACAGGAAAAGGTTATTTCAGAGCTTAATTCAGTAGAGTACTCCTTATGCAATGAGTTAGGTGTTATAGATACTACCTTTATATATGATGTTAGTATTGTTTAAAAAGTTCTGGAATAAGATAAGCTAAATCATTTGCATAAGAAAAAAGATGCAATCTTGTATTTATATATTTCGTTTGCTTTTGTTTTACAAAAAAGTGTAAATGCAAGGAAAGTGTTTAAATCAACAATGCATGAATGATAATATATGCTAAGAACCATGTTAATCTTGTGCATATGACAGAAAAAAAACAAGAAGACAAGCAAGCTTACAGATTGGGAGAACAATGTACAGTAAATAAGATAAATAAGAAAAATGAATGATGTATTGAAGTAATTAGCACTGGATAGAAAAGATGATCCAGGACATCTATGTATTATCATTTAATGAATCAATTGAATCAAATACCTGCAGACATCCAAGTATATAATACAGACAATAGATCCTAGTTAGGCAGAATTAAAGAAATACTATGCTCTATACACACCACTGTTTTAAATTGAAACTAGGATTCTGTAAGGTTGTGGCTTGAAAGGATGATCTTTATGCATGAGCTTTTTGTGTGTCATCCACACCATCATCTGATGATGGAGGTATCATCCAGACCACTGTTCTTTTGGAGTTACTTCTTCTTTCTTTGGAGTGAGACAAGTTAATACCTGTTCCCAAGGACAGTACAGCACTTGGAGGGAGTTCTCTATGTTCTTTCAACCAGGGTTTTCATATCTCTTGAAAACTTTATGATCTCATGATAGCTGGGATGGTCTAAATGTCAGAGCCATTCATGAACTCAATATCACAGCTTGAGAGTTGTGAAATGGGGGAATAAAGAGAGTGTCAGCATTCTGATTAATAATTAAAAGAGAATTAGGAGTAGAGCTGGCAGAGTAATATACACCTTAAATCCCAGCAATAAGACTTTAGTCTGATTCACATGGTAAATTCTAAGCCAGCTGTGAATACATAGGGAGACTCTGTCTCAAAACAAAATGAAACAAAACAAGAATGATTGTAAAGATGGAAAGATGGTCCTCAGAAGATCTGAGGACTGTCTTGTATCTGAGTCCCCAGTACATACATAGCATTTGTGGATACAGTAGTGAAAAGTGGAGTTATTTATTGTTTGCAATACTTTGAGATTCCCTACAGTATGTAACATCAGAAATGGTTTCACAGTTCCGGGACCCTCTATCCTTAGACAGCATCATGGAAGTAAATGCTACCACCTCCATCTTTATTTCACAGAAAGATCGGGTTAGCCAAGACCTCATTCTGTGGCCTCAATACATGGGGATTCTCCCACCTGAACTTCATTCCCAGAGTAGTGGAATTATAACTGTGTATCATCTCATCAAGTCTTCTTCATCTCCATAGCAAATGAAGACACTGAGATAAACAGGACCAACAAAAATAATTTTTAAATACATTTTGTACATTTTATGATACCATCATAATGGAAAATTGACAGGTCAAATTATTTCTATAGTTAAAAAAAAAAAGATGGTACAGTTGCCCAAATTTACTTTCTCCTTGGAGTTAAGAAATTTTATGTCTTGGACTGACTCCTTGGATCCCACTCACCTAGACAAACACCTGACTCAGTCTTGATGTTGGGGGGAGAAAACTGGATTTGCCAGGAGTGGAGGCAAATAAGCAATATTGGGACCTTGGGACCTTGAAACCACCTGCCCATGGTGGGGATAGGGAGATGTGGAGAAGAGAGAATGACCTGATGTGGTGGGAGGGGGAAGGGACCTTGAATAAGGATATACAAGGATAGAAAATGTGACTTCTTTATTCATAATTAAAAAAAGTAAGATAAGTAAATATATATATACATATATATATAAAGAAATTGTATGCTTTAGACAACAGGCAAAGGCAAAAGTAATCTATCCCAGATATAACTTTCTTTCTAGGAAAACAAGCAGCTGATTTGACAAGTTGAGGAATGACATGCAAATTGGAGCTCCCAGACAAAGATGCCTGAGGTAATCTTCTATGGAGGAGGAGTACAGATACCAAAAGCCAGGAGCCTATTTCAATGCCAGTTCTCCAGGAACAGACCCAGTAGCGGGGAACAAGTTTTATCTCATATAGAAAGCGAAAGGGAAGAGGGAAAGAAATGGAGAAATATCCAGTTGTTCAGCCATGGAGTGCTTTCATGTTCTTATAGGTACTGTTTGCTTGGGACTAGAAAGGAGTGAGGACAAATAGATGTAAAATGAAGCTAGGGGAGATGATGCCACTCTTCACATTGACAGGGCCTGGACAGATGGCACAAGGGAGCATCCAGGACTTAGAGCTTTTGCTACATACCTACCAGTGATGGGCTGGGAGGGGTTGTGTGAGGTTGCTGTTAACTCCAGGGGGGATGTTTTCAACCACCTCTTGGGAGAGAGAAACATCTTAGGAAACTCTGGAACACTGGTCTCCAATGAGTGCTCAAAGAAAGAAAGAAATTCTGGATTATCTCCAAGGCACTAAGAGCCTTCTCAGATGTACCCTGCCTTTCACAGAATCTCACAAACAATTGAAGCAGAACCACAGGATTATTTGTGATGGAGCCAAATGACACCCAAAAAACAAACTTGACCTCCTGGCCACATCTATCAATTGTTCCCAGGTAATGACAACAGAGGGCATGAATCTCCAAGGAATTCACTTTTGAGAGGAATGGGGGAGAGGCTTCAGGAAAGGGGCATTTGGATCTGTCTATAGCTCCAATTTCCTTTCATGAATATTTCATCTAATCCGGTATTTAATCATTGAGTGGTAATGGCTGTCTCCCCTGTCTCTGTCACTCAAGCAGCCTTTCCTGTCTCCGTTCTTCCCACCCCAGTCACTTCTCTGCTCCTTTTATTATCTTTCCTTCATGTGATTTCCTTGGCTTTCTTCTCTATTTTCTATTCTCTACCCCTCATACTTTATAACTTTATAACTTAGAATCTGTCTCTCCTTGCCTCTCTCTTACACACACACACACACACACACACACACACACACACACACACACACACACAAAACATAAACACACACACCTTTCTTTCACCTGCCTAATTACCCCGTATTTTAATCAGAAAGATATTTAAATTCCATGATTTCTTATCTATATGCCACAAGGGTAAAGGTTTCTGGAAAATCTTTCCTTGCACAGCAGGGCCCAGGAGGATTCTCTGTGTTTCTGTCAGTAACAACAACAGAGAAGCATCGCATGGACTCCTGACTGGGGAACTTCATTTTACATAAGATAAGCACATTCCAGTAGAGACAATTCCACTGGGAAATACATGCTCTGAGCCCTGCGTTCACTTGCTAGCTAAGAAAAAGGCATTTCTCATAGGCAACTCTGTCAATGTACCTAAGGAATTGATAAAAATCAGGTCAGGCAACAAGAAAGGGAGCATAGAGAAAGTTGAGACTGAATGATTTTCTTCTCTCCCAGGAAAAAGGGAAAGCTTCTTTGTATCTTTCTCTACAAAATCTGTTGACTTGCTTCCAATATTATTTTTCTTTCCATTCCATACACAGAACCAAATTCCCCTCCCAGTTCATTCCAAGACTCTGTGTTCAAATAATATTAGATGGCCAGAAATTTCTTTCACCTCTATTTTATCAAATTAAATAATATATGCTACAAATGTCATCAAAACCTTAACAAACATTAGTTATCAGTGTATGATCCAAAATTGTTCTCTTTTTAAAATGTTATTCCCCAAATTTTCCACTATAAATAAGTCTTATTATTGTAATCAGATTCTTTTAAAGTTAATAGCCAGCAAACATTCTATCAATTTTTATTTGGAACCCAGTTCCTCCCCACAAATCCTGAGTGAAGAAACTTCATATTAGCCACTCAGTATCTGCCCAGAACTGCCAAGATCTTTTTGTATCTTTGAAGTGATCATTTTAACGCAAGGAGAGGTATGTGCTTATAGTTTGTGTAATTTCCAGAAGTCTATAAAACTACACAACTGTTCCAATGTTATAAGTGAAGAAAAACAGGCTCAGAAAGGCTTGTAATTTGACTGTGTTTATATATTTAATGTCATATGCAAGCCCCAAGACACACACACACACACACACACACACACACACACACACACACACACACACACAATCTCATCAATGCTCTTCTAGTTCCTGAATAGGAAACAGTGGTCTCAGATCTTTCCCCAGCCCTGAAATACAAAGGTGGGTGGAAGATGTAGTCTGTCAGGGAGCATAACAATTGCTGAGCCTAGGTGTCTCAAGTATTAAAGATGTAGAATAAGCTTTCTTCCACAGAAACTCTCAAAGATGGCAGTTTCTCTAAGTTCACTTCCTAGGTCTCTAGCAGCTGATCTCCAGCATCCTTAACAAATCTTCACAGCACTTGTTTACAAAGTCTCCAGTAAGTTGCTTTCTGTTTTCTACTGCAACTGAGAATCATTTACTGTTAGAGTTTACAACTTCCCAAGTAAACAGGCAATCTAGGGAGCCAAGGCTTGTGGCAAGACCTCAGATGACTCTCTCTTTTGTAGTATGGAAGAAACAGGCACTGTAAGCTCTCAAATGGTACTAGGTATCTCTTAGCTGAAATCATCACTGAAATGCCACTGTAGGTTGGTTGGCTATGATCTGTTTTTATTCCCCATTTTAAGACATATACCAACAAAATAAACTCCTAAATCTCCTATTCCTCAGCAAGAATTTTTGTTGAATAATTTGACATTGACTTTTTTGAAAATTACCTCAATTTCCCAGTATAGTTTGATGATAGCAAAAAATTTGAAAAGAGGGAATCAGAAATAATATCTTTACTCTGTCAGCAATAACTCATCTTATTTTCATATGACATTTTTGTTTGCAACTAAACAGAAAAGTAGTCAACTAGGTTAATAGACTACATTTCATTATCAAAGATAAGAGACTCTGAAACTAAATTAGATTGATGCCTGTGGATTTTGTTATCCAGGAGCAAAGCACATTAAAGACAACTAAAATGGGTTTGGGTTCAGTGACAGAAGGTTATAGAAATAAAGTCAGAGAAAAATACATAAGATTCACCATGGAGAGTATAAGAACAACAGCCAACATCATCTCAATGAAAGTTTAATCTAATTCTTCCCATTTTTGGGTGAAGAATTAGCACCTCCTACTCAAGTTCATTTTGCAAATCATTGCTGAAATCCAACTTGAATTGGAAGCCAGTTGGAATGACTTCAGTATAAAAGTTACTTCCTGCTATATGCCTGGGCTGGGCCCAGAGGCCATCCTCTATGACATAGTCCTCTGAAAACTCCTTTCTTTTTATTCCACATGTATGCTGATTGTCTTACATACAGCATGGGTCTCTACAGGCATACAAAATATATTTAATAAACAAACAAATAGGATTTGGACTTTTATTTGGATTTGATGACTGTCAGTCCTTACTTTTCCACTAGATAGTCCTATGGTCATTCATTACCTTCTACCCATAAATCCTCTCTGGGTCTAATTTTTCTTATTAGTATCAACAGTCTCCATACCTCACTGTTCTGTAATACCTCCTACCTCACTTATGAATAACTCCCATGATATTTTTACTTTTTCTCAGGAGATATGAGCAAACATCTATTACTACAAATAGATTACCAAGAATAAGCCAAAATAATGATGCCACCTAAGTTCAACTTGGTGAACCAATGAACTCATTGCCCTTACTTATAAAGCTGGGAGCCAGGTTACTTCTAGTACTTAGAGTAACCCAAAGCAGCTACATCCCCAGCAAGCCCCATTCCATCATGGATGACAACCTTGTGGACTTGTATGATGGATTTTCTTTTATTGAACCTTCAATGTGCTTTGTATACTATAACATTTCCTGAGATCACTTAAAACGGGGTAGACAAGAGGGAGTAATGGTTAGAACACCATGTGAGATCTTGGTATGGAACCTTTCTACTATGTAGTCTTAGAAGCTCTATTATCAGACCTGGTTATTACTGTAGTATTTTACCTAGATTACTTTCATAGCTACTTACCTGAAGTTATCTCCACTCCAAGATGGCAATAAAGGGACCATGATAAACTAAACTGAAGAAGAAGAAGAAGAAGAAGAAGAAGAAGAAGAAGAAGAAGAAGAAGAAGAAGAAGAAGAAGGAGGAGGAAGAAGAAAAGAAAAGACCACATTGCAGCACCTCTGAAATGCCTACCTGCTGAGTACTTGCTGCATACAAATACAGCCTGGCAAGGCTTGCGCCTTTTGCTAGGTCTGTACCTCTATCTGAAACCCACGGCCTGGGGTCCACAATTACAGGACATCCTGCTGTATGGCATTTGCTCAGTATATGTAATCACCATGTTGGTGGCATCACCACAGCCACAGGAAATTGAAATTGCCTCTTTCAGGTCTTAAGAGGATGTTTCGCAGCCATTTCACATGCAGCTCCGAGAGAAAGGCATCTCCTTGGTATGCTCAGCTCTTACATTAATAACAGGGGATAGTGACATGCCACTGAGCATAATGCAGGGACAGCTGCATCTCTATGAGATGCACACTGTGCTCAGGAGTGGGCAGATGGGGATAAGAAAGAACTGAGAGCCTAAGCAAGGTGGCTATTGAATGTGAATGTCATTTTCAGTTGAGACTTGCAAAAACATGAAAAAGTGCATTGTGAGCATTAGACCTAGCAGCCTTGAAATATCAAGGTGTTTTTCTGATAGTCTATGCAATCAAAAATTGGAGAGGAGTGAGCAGTAAGCCTGGCAGAGCCTTCAGTGTAAACCCAAATCCTGAACCAAATTTCTGAGAATCTGTTTCAGCACTGTGAACAGCAACACCACATCATTCATTGTGGGCTCTAAGAACATTCTTCTCTATTTGTCCCGTAATGAAGACCCACTGGACAAACTGCAGCTTTCTGAAGGAACTCTCATTGCTCAAGATACCTTTATATTTTTGTTCATGCTTCTTTTTCATTGTCTTGGTTACTAAATCATATCCAGTCTCTAACACTCACTTGATGCCACTTCCTTCTCAAAGCAATTTTCCATGGTTGCACCAAGTTGTGACCTGATCTGTGATCTCTCCTTTCTGTTAGTTCAGCATCCAGGATCTCTTGTGTCACCCTGCAGAGCCACTCCCAACTTCTCCTTCCTGCTGATGGTAAGGTCAATAGTGAGAACTGGATCTTTTGCCTGCACTTTAGCACGTGACCGATTGCTGATGTCACAAGGAGAGGCGTTGGGGGAAATGGAGCATTTGGTAATGCGCTTGCCTCATACGCATAGAGATTGGGGTTAAACTCCCAGAACCCACTTCAAAATCTCTGGCATGATGGTCCGTGTTTGGAAGCCCAGCACTGTGGAGGTGGAAATCTGTCAAACGGAGATTAGTGATCTCCAGGAGAACAAGAAAGACCTTGTCTCAAAATAAGATAAACGGTACTCCTGGAGAATGAGACCTAAGGTTGTTCTCTGGTTTCTACATGCACCTATGCATGCATGTGAGGAAATACATAGATTTATGTGCAACATACACACAGAGAGAGAGACTAAATAGATAATATAGATAGGTAAGTAGATAATAAATAAATAATAAAATGATTGGAAAGAAAGAGAAAAGGAAAACCATTTACTAAATAATATATATAAGAAAAGTGAAAACAACTAATTTAAATTCTTTTTACCAAACTCAGGCAGCCAAGGCTGAACCCACAAAGAGACTGTATTTTGAAATGAGGACTTTCAGAAGGTAATTAAGTTTGAGCAAAATCAATTAGGTTGAATCCTCATCCAATAAGGCTGCTGTCCTTATGGCAAACACCAGCAGTGTCTACCCAGAGCAAAGACAATTTGAAAAGACAACCAGAAGTAGACCATCTACAATTTAGAAGGACATCAATCCTAACCTTGAACAGTGGGAGTTTCAAGAATTGCAAAATAATTTATTCTTGAATTTAGGCTAATGCATCTATGGGGTTTGACTATGCCAGACCTAGACTAACAAAGTGAATAATATAAATATTTAATTCTATGACATGGACATGAATAATGAAAGAATAAAGGAGGTGCTTTTTGAGGTGTCTCCTCAACAGAGAACCTTAGGGACTGGAGCATAGGAAGCCTATAGCCTCCAGCTATTCTATTTCATCATCAGTATCCTTGTTGCACTCACAGTGAGGCTCACACTCACAGCCTTCTTCTGCCTAGAAACCATTACATGCCTATCAAAACCAAGCTGTTTCCCTGCAGCAGGAGTCTGAGCAGAGTCATTATGCTGAGTTTCACCACCTTCCTGGCAGAGACCCAAGAAATGACACTGTGTGACCTGAGGTTCAATGGACTTCTCCCTTCTTTCCCAATGGCATTCACTAGAATCAGCTCTTTCATCACAGCATGACTTTCTTCCATTTTACTCATGCTCCAAAATGTCTCCTCATTCTATCTTGGCTTCTGCATGAGCCATTCTGAGCAAGCTGTTGCTTTAGATCCAGCCCCTGAGTATATTGCCCTAGCAACTTGAAATGTTTTGTTCCTATGGCTTAGAGCAAGGAACCAGGATGATGGAGAAGAGGGTCTTGCTCCAACATACAGCAGTTGATAATGATAGAGCTACATCCTTTCTTCTAGAGCAAAGCATCCATTGCTGTGCCTGCTGCCAGTGCTCAGGATGCTTTTGTTCCTATTCCCCTTCTCCTTCCCTAGCCTGAGAGAAGCAATTTTGAGCCTAATGTGGCTTTCATCAAGTTTCTGAAGGGGATGCCTCCATGTGACCTCAGGAGAGGAGACTGTCAAACTTCAACCTAAAGCTAGAAACATGATCTTTATGGGGAGAAATGAGACACCTGTTAAGGAAGCTGGACACACCGGGGTGGGGGTGGGGGGGTACAACACAGTAATGATGAGCAAGGTGTCCTGAAAGTAGACCCAGCAGGCCAGTCATAACTCAGGAATGCATTGTTGCATTTATCCCCTGAGCAGTCCTCCACTGAGAGCTGTTGCCTAAGATCACAACATGGTCACTGGTTACCAGACGATATTAGCCTCACGAACAAAAGCAGAGAACAAGACAGAATTTGGCACATCATTCAGAGAACAAAAGAGCTTGCCCATGGAAGCTTGCCCATGTCTCAAGTGCACCCAAGAACTTGATCAAAATGGACAAGTCTTGCCTATGTCCCCCACCTGCCAGCATGCCTTCTCATATCTCTGCAGGGTCCAAGTAAGACTTTACCAATTAGTAGCCACTACTTTAGGACCGAAATAACCATTGCTAGTTAAGCAAGCTAAAATCAAGTCAACACACCCATAGTCTAGCACTTGACAAAACCACTGGAGTTTAGTTGAAGAGAGGGAGGAGAAACTGGAGGAGCAAGGTCTGATCAAGAGCACAGTGGAGAAAATCACAGCGGCAGCTGACTCAAACTAATGGGAGCTCACTGGCTCAGGACTGACAGCTGGAGAGCCTGCATGGAACCAAACTAGGCCCTATGAATGAGGGTGACATTTGTATCCATCAAGCAGTTAGTGGGTCCTCTGGCTATCAAACCAGGAAATACCCTGGTAATACAAACTGGCTTTTTAGAGCCCACATTCTATGGTGGGATGCCTTGCTCCTCCGTGATCTAAACATGTGTCTACCTTGCCTAGCTAGCCAAGAGCTCCGTTATTCTTATTTTACAGGTGAAGAAAGAATGACAAAGGTGGGCATCTTACATTATTTAAACCCATACTCCAAGAAGTCCAAACGTAAATGGATGCAGTGGTCACTTCACTCTGAACAAGACTCGGCACAGTGTCCTAAAGTATGACTGTGCAAGACCAGGAAATGGGCTGAAAACTATGTCTCTTTGACACAATGATTATTTTGAGCTCATTGTTCTGAAGAACTGTAGATACAAGAGTAGTTATGAAAAGTCACTCTTTTATAAGGAGAATCACATCTATAGAGGAAATTGCCTTTGCAAGGGTCCTTCTCTCAACAGAAAGAGGATCCACTAAATAAGTCATTCGAGAAGTGGAAACTTGGAGATGGCATGAGTTTGAGCAGAAGAACAAACAGACCTTTATTTGAGGGTCTTTTCCTGCCTGTCTTATCCTAAGTATAACTATTCTCCACAGTCTCTTTTTTGTTCAGAAAATGATATTATTTAAGTCTGGTGTTTCACTACTTCCCTTGAGATGTACTCTACAGACTCTTGCTCCTTTCTCTGTTTATGGGTTTTGTTGTTGTTATTTTTGTTGTTTTGCAGGAATATATAGTTTCCTTTTGTTTGCTTTTCTCTTGTTGATTAACTTTCTCAGCACCTAAAAATCATGACAAAAGAAAATTATTACCTCTGTTCTATAGCTCCTTGTCTAAAATTATCAGTGGCTCCCTTTTCCTACCAGCAATAAAATCCAAACTCCTCGATAGATTCAAGAATCATACACATTTCTATCCCTAGCCCACTAAGACCCTAGGACCCAGCAATCAGAACAACATGAGGTCCCTAGATCCCTCTTGAACATCTCTGTCACCTGCCTTGTAGGTACTTAAACTTTTTCACTAGTCACCTTTCTTTCCTAGGTCCCTGGCAGTGTCAGAAGCTCCTGAGAGAAAAGGAAAGGCTACTTCTAAATTTCTACAGCATTGTTTCATTTCTCCCTCTTCCGTGGTCCACCTGGGATCATACTATGGGACACATGCACACTGCTACACAGGTCTGTAAGTGCCTGGCCACCTTGAGAGCATTTACTCTAAGAATAGTGCCCCAATCCATCTCTCATCATGATGCCTAACATCAGGCTTAGTGTTAACCACATTTGTTGAACAATTAGATGAAAGAACAGTTCTTCATACAATGCCTTTAAACAGATGAAGTCAGATCCATTGAACTCTGTTAGTAAATGGTCTTTGAAATCAATTCAACTTTTGGCTCTGTCTGTTCTCTTTACAGATTGACTAAATTTTAGTTTTTCTTATTCAAAAGATTTTTCAATGTCTTGCAACCCACTGATGGGTATAATTTGAAGTAGAGGTATTTAGTTCTTCAGCAGGCAACCTTTTACTATTTAGGCAATGATTCCCAAATTGCTGTTGCTGCTAAATGGCTTATATTATGCCATATCCTAAGAAAATAGAAAAAAAAAGAGTGGACATGGTGCACTGAAGTAAACATAATGTTTTTAAGAAAGAAAGGAAGGAAGGGAGAGGGAGGGAGGGAGGGAAGGAGGGAAAGATAAAAGAGGGACAGAGTCAGAATGCCATGGCAGAATAAGGGGTTAAAGCAAAAGAAAATGTCATTTAGTGTGATTAGAAACTATGTCTGGCAATAATAACTCATTCTGAGTTTGGAATTCTCTTACATTATAAATCTTGATAAGAGGCCAAATCTCTTTCAGTGTAGATGATAAAAAAGAAAATCTATAGATCTTTCCTTTTCCATATTTCTGATACCAGAGCTGTGATATGTGTTTTCTTCTAATCCAAGAAGATGGAACTGTGAAGCAGTTTTAATTTGAGCAAAAGACTTGAGACATAGGGCATGAGAGTGCCCTGTTACAAGGCTAGGAGAACAGTAATAACTACAGGACAGCCTGAGATCAAGAGAACAATATAGCGGGGGGGGGGTTGTATTTTCACATTATAGTCACTGGGGTCACTTCACCAGTCGCTTTTTCATGCCACTTCTCTCCCTTCCTCCTCTCTCTCCCCTTCTGTCTCCCCATCTCTCTCTTCCACTCCGTCTCCCATTTCTCTCTACCTTCCTTTTCTTCTCTATACTGAGGATTAAACCCCAATCCTAACTCATGCTAAGTAAGCACTCTATAAACTAAATCTCAGCGCCTTTGACTTCTTTCCTAATACCAAATGTCCTGAGAACTAACCACTGTCTCCCCAGGCCAGATTTCCCAGACACAGGGTTTTCAGTGTGACGTGATCCCGATAGGACAAAGTTTAGGACTAGAAAAGCAAGACAGAAAAGGTAATAAAAGCCAGTAGGAAGATGAACAAATAGAAAGGCTAATGTTGAGGGAACTTGAATGATTCCTGGAACATTCTTCAGAGTTCTAATTGACACACAAGAAGCTGTTGTGTCCATCCTTCAATTTCTATCCACTCTCGGCTAAGGAATTCACTTAGTTCACAAAGTGCCAAAACAGTTCCATTAGGTCCCTGGAATTTGCTTTGTGCCCAGAGAAAAATCCGTGGGTACAGACTTCATCTTTCACTAGAACCAAGGGTATACAGTGGGGAAGCCTCTGCATCTGGCATACTATTGGTTCCTTCAATACTTAAACTATTCCTAGTTTAAATTTAATAAAGTACTACATCTGTTTAAACTGGGTTTCATCAATTTCTCTTGCTTCTCACCAATGCCTGTGTCAGAATACAAACATGGAATGGAAATCTGCTAATGATGATAATATTAAACCTGAAAATCATGGGTTTGCCCTCACTAGAAATAATGTGCTAGAAAGGATTCAAGTAAGAAAAAAATGTATTAGATTTTTATTTTGAGGATCACGTACATGGACCAATGTAAATCTATGAATGCCAATAAAATTAGCAACGATAAGGAATTGAATCTCAAACCTTTATTTTGATCTCAAAGAGAACTGCCTTTGCTGTGTTAGCTGCATGGATATCAGCTAATTGATGCGTAAGCTTCCTAAGGGTTTGCTTTAAAGTAAATTTAAAGCAGTATTTAAAAAGTGTTCTTATGACTGCATCAAGTTCACAGTGCTGAAATTTACCTTTGAGCTTGTAGAACATGCTGTGTACACAGTCAAGGCATCCTTAGTAAGAGCCTCTTAGCTTCCGATGCATGTCTGCTTAAATTTCATCATTCAGGTTCTGAGGCTGTGACTTGGGGGCAGCTTCCAGAGTTGACTCTTGGCAAGATTCCAAATCTACAGCCAAGAGCCCAGCAGCTTCCTCTTTCCCCACCTCCAGATCAATCACAGAAGATTTCCCTTAGCCCTCTCTCTAAATTTCCCTTTGATCATTATCTTGTCCCTGTTACAAAGCCCAAGCTCTGTCAGGCCCCTTCAGCAGGGGAGACAAACTGTGTGCTAGCAGACTGACTGCAGATTCCTTGGAAGCTGCTGCAATTTAAAGACCGCCTGCTGATGCTTTTGCTCTGCAGGACTTCAAAGAGGAGAGCCACACATTTAAACACCAGGAGGGAGAGCGGCTGGAAATAGATGCAAAAGCTCCCCCCAGAAGCCTGGTAGTGCATGCTTAGTGCTTCAAGCACAGCTGATCCCCAAGGAGGCACAAAACCCAAAGGATACTAGTTAAGGACTAAAACATAGGAACCAGAATGAAATTTTAACCAGCTGCTAAGTGGCTCTAGGCAGGAGAATTCTAGTCATTGGACCTCAGTTTCCTCCACTATAAGGTGAATATATTTTTGATCTTTTAAGAGCCTTTCTACCTTTTTTATACAGAAGGATAGATTTCTTTCTGGAAGGATGAAATAATGGATGGATGGGTGAATAAATGGGTGGGTGGGTGGGTGTGCAGACAGATAGATGGACAGATGAATAGATGGATGGATGAATAATAGAAAATAGATTACATAGGTTAAAAAATAATAAATGATTTGAAAGATGACTAGAGATAATGGAAGGATGAACAGAAGATAGGAAAAAAAGAGGGAGTGAGATCATATAGTAGAAATAACATAAGAGATATTAAATAGGTCCAGATAAGAGAAGCTCATAGATTTGAGTCCTTATTTCACTGGTTATTGCCAGATTTTGTGATTTCCAAAATCTACACATAATCTTGGATTTAAGTTACCTAGATTGAAATCATTTTACCTACAACTAAAGAAGATTTTTACTGATTATAAGGTTTAAATAAAGTAAGTAGAAATTGCTTTTAAAATAACCAAAAGTTGCTGAAGTACTGGAGAAGTTCATTGGTTCTGAGAATCGCCACCAAACCAAGGTACACACAGTTGCAGCTGCAAGGGTCTGTTGTACAATTGCTGACTGACAACATCATTTCATGGGGTTGGAGAGATGCCTCAGAGGTTAAGAGCATTGACTGTTCTTCCAGAAGTCCTGAGTTCAATTCCCAGCAACCACATGGTGGCTTATAACCATCTATGATGACATCTGGTACCCTCTTCTGTATACTGTATACATAATAAATAAATAAGCCTTTTTTAAAAAAACAAGAAAGTCTCCTATCAGTCTTAAAACCCCAAACTGGGAGCTTCACATAATTCCCATACTGCCCTTTGACATGACAAGCTCTGTAGAATGACTACATCCAGCACAGATATTAAGTTAGAAGACTATGAATCATTATTAATCATGCTTCCTAAACTTCCCATGGCATTTCCCACCAATTTTTGTCAATTTAACTTCTGAATAGTCCAGGCCCCTGCTTTTCAAGCCTTCCTGACCTCGTCCTAAATCTAGATTTTAGCATTTCTTGGCTGGACTATGCTAGTCACCTTCAAAGTGTGTCTTGGAATTACAACCTCAGTTTCTCACTCTCTTTTCATCTAATTCCCATGGAGAACCAAATACTTTCTCTAAATACGATTGCAAACGCAACACCACCCACAGACCCTCTCTTTTACATAAGATGCAATCCACACACTTTATGTGGGCCAACAAAGTGTCCTGTGCTGTGTGCCAGCTGACTTTTCCCAGTGTCACTTGCAAGATATTCCCTCTAGGACAAATGGGATCTGTTAATACTGTCTGTTCTTTTGTAAGGTCAAACATAGCAAGGCATTGCTAACTTCAAAATCTTTATCTACTAGTTCCTAGTATCATTGCTCTAACCCAAACATTCCTTTCTTTAGGGTAATAAATTATATCCATCTATTGTTACAAATATTATCAAAAGATTGTTTCCCTTGAGCCTTTCTTCCAATTTAATTTGGTTCCTGGTTATTTATTTATTTTTATCAATTTCCACTGTAATCTAACATTCTGGGTTCACATATGTGACAACTCGTTTCAACCTTGTCTCCGGAACTATAATGCCCGTAGATACATAACATTTATGTTGTTCTTTATCAGTGTATTCCTACCAATGTGTTGAGGTCCAAATATACAGATCATTAAGTGAACTGTTGAATAATGAAAAGAAGTCAGTGCATTTCTAGTGAGAAGGTGCTAGAAAGACAATTTGGAGGTTAAGAGTGCTAACTGCACTTCAAGAAGAACCAGTTTTAATTCCCAGCAACCATGTTGGATAGCTCACAAACACTGATAACTCCAGGTCCATGCTGAATCTGATTCCTTCTTCAGGCCCTTGTAGATACCTGCACCAATATGCACCTATTCTTACATGCGTGCTCGCACACACAAACACCTGCATACACACTTGGTTACACACACAAGAACACTTAAAAATAAATATTTTAAAGTAGTACTAAGATATAATGTCTTAAGAATGCTTCATTATTTCTCTTACAATTAAGCCTGAAAAATTCTTAGAAATTAGGATATCTTCAGGGAGGTTTCTTAGAGCTTTGAGAAGGAATTCAGAGCTGAAGCAAACTAAAAGTATACAACCTAGAACGTGAGAATGTTTATTTTCTAATCTTGGCCACAATTTTTACAAAAGCCGATTAGTGGTTGTGCTGTGCTAATTAAACTGGAACATGCTCTAAACTGCTTCAAATTTACTATGGTCCTATAATGAAAACACTGTGCAAAAGGAAAGCAATTCCACAAAGAACTATAGGCAACTGGAGAAATCTGGGAGCAGGAGATGTGCTTTTCCTCAGAGAAAAGCACACCCAATTAGTCATCCAGTGAGAACTAGTCCCGTAAAGATCTATATAGGCAACATTATATGGACTGAACATGTTATACTTAGGAATATATGTGTATATACACATACATATATGCAGACAATAACAATTATTTTTTTAAAAAGAGATCATGAATCTGGATGAGAGTACGGAGAAATTTATGACAGAATTTAGGAGGAGAAAAGGAAAAGAATAAATGTAATTATGTTATAGACAAAAAGAAAAAAGAAAAGGTTGAAGACTTCCCTCTGAGTCATGGGAACAAATCACAGTAGTTGCAACAATGGCACTATAAATGTTTGACTTCAAAATTGCCACAAAGAACAGATTTAGAAACTGAGGCAAATGCTGAAGGACATATTTATATGCCATGTAGATTACTGACGGGTTCTATACATCATGCCCAAATTCTCAATTTTCCAACAAATCAATATTCCTTTTCCCCTGGTATCAGCTTCCTTAACCATTTTACACTACATTTTATCTTTATTAATTAGATTATAATGTATATTCTATAAAAATATTTGCAAAGTGAAAAGCAATGTACATTTATAATTCAGCTAACCTGAGGCCACATCATTCATGTTAACAGCCCAAAAATGGAATTTTCTGCCTCATCATGGTTGCTGTCTTGAGGTTTCTTTTACTGTGGCTTGGATAAAATACTCTGACAAAGACAATTTACGGGAGGAAGAGTTTTTTCCAACACTTATCAAGGGACTGGGTCCATTAAAGTTGGAAAGTCAAGGCAGCTGAAGCTAGAAGTAACTGGTTATCTCACATCCATACCCAGGAAGCAAAAAGCATATCAATACATGCTGCTGCTTCTTATCTTGTTTTTTTCCATTGATATCATCTAGGATTTCATCTCAGGAATAAGACACTGTGTGGACTTTCTACCTAATTAATATTATCATATCACAGGCATTTCCAGAGACCCAACTCCCTGATGATTCTAATTTCATAAATCTGACCATCACACATGTCTTCAGCAAGGCTAAACATTTTAGTGGTGACAATTCCATAGAAAAAGTAGCAATGATCTTGCTGATGTTTATAATCTCCAAACAGCAAATAATGGCTTTCCTGGCAATCCTAATGTAGCAATTATGCCTGGTAAATAATGACCAACTGATTGAAAAGTTTCAAATGCAACATATACAGTTTGCCAATGTCGACTTCCCAACAACACCCAATCCAGTTAATATTTACAGGCTAACATGCTCACCTAAACTGAAAACCAGCCTTGCACAATCAGTCCTAGGAGGAACAGTTCATGCCAGAGGTAATGTTGGGCTCTAAGATAAAGAGGAACCCAGATAAAAAGCTAAGGTTCAAACACATCTGGTTTCCATTAACTGGTATTGCAATAGTCTCTTCAAAGGCAAAGAACAATTTCCCCTCCATACCTCAAACATATTGCTTTCTCCAAGGTGGTGGATGCAGAAAAAGATTCTCGGCAAGAGGTATAGCTCAAAGTTGCAGAGTTCACTGGTAGATTGATTTTTAGACTTGGATGAATTTGTATTTTGTTTGCTTTTGGTGATGGTGGTTTCTTTATAATGAGATATGTAACATCTGCTTATTGTGGGGGGGTTTAAAAAAGTAACACTTTTCACAAATAAGCATTAACTGAGAGTCTACCAATATTGATTTTGAAAATCTATAACAAAATGAAGTCATATGACATTTTCTCTTAGTGCTGTCTTGCAAACTTCCTTCAACACATTATAATGTTATCTGATATTCAGTGGATATCTTTGTATATACTAAAACAATCTTTTTAACATTTAGCAAGCAAGTAGCTTCCAATTTTTTTATTATAAACATTTTGGAAAGAAACATCTATTCAACAAGGTCTCTATAGAAAGATTTATTGAAAATCTACACGGCCAGACAGATGCTGTTAAAATTTGGTTTGCATCTTTAATTATTTCTTTACTATACATTTAAAAGAAATAGAGCTGATGATAAGAGCATTCTTTTCAGATGTTTACTGGAATCATCAACTGTTTTTCCACAGAAGTGGTAGAAATATGCACTTCAAATAGCTCCTCTTCACACTGCTTCATCAATGATTCTCTCATAGTGATACTCAGATGTACAGTAGAAAAAGCTCCTATGGAACAGGGAAACTACAGCCAGAGGTTTCTAATCTGTCTGGCCCAAGGTCCAGACCTGCAGTCCTGCAGCCACTTAACCCCAAATAATCACACAAAGGCTTTTATTAATTACAAACTGTTTTACTTTTGGCTTAGGCTCATTGTTGACTACCTCTTGAATCTTAACTCAACCCATTTCTATTAATCTATGTCTTGCCACGTGGCTAGTAGTTTTACCTGTTTCATTACATCTTGCTCTCTTGGGTGACAGCACACAGCATCTCCATCTATCTTTGCCATCCTTAGGCTTTATCTATCTTTGGATTATCCACCAGTCTCTAAACTGGCTCGCCATAGGCCAAAAGAGTACCTTTAATAACCAATGGGATTTGCAGCATACTGAAAGCCATCCCCCACATCACTTCCCTTTTTTTCTGATCAAAAGGGAAAATTACATATAGCAAAGTAGTTATTAAGCAAGAATTACAGTTACAATATCTAGTCTATTTGTATTTAGCAAAATTTAAAAAATATTCTATTATATATCTTACCCTTGTGAGTCCAAAGTTTTATATCTAATTTACCTTTTATTATAACTAAGGAAAAGTATAATTATGACTATCTAATCTTCAACTCCATCAAAGACCACAGAAGGATATATGCTACTTGCAAAAACAGGAGGTGCCTTATAAGCATCTTCTAAGTTCTGTAAATGACAGAGACATCTGGCTACCTGGACAATCACCCAAAGCTCCTTTGTAACATTGAGGTATCCGTCTTCAGTCTACAGGCCTAATCTTTCTTGCATACCTTTCGGTGAAGCAGGAAATTTGAAGGACTGCTCCACACATTCTGGCATAGTTCATCAGTTGCTTCTTGTAGTGTCCTAAAGAATATCTGGCAGTTTTCTCTACAAAGTACAAAACTGAAGGACCATCTCAGCTTATTCTAGTAAAGTTCCAGAGGTCAATTTCCTATGGGCCTTGCATGTTCAATTTATTTATTCAGACAGCATACTGTCAAGCAGTAAAGACAAGAACAATCTCTTACCAAGTGGCCAATATTTGCCACAAAGAAAGTAAACTCCACATGGAGATTCTTTGATGCTCATCTTTTTCTTGAAGTAGATTGATGCTGCCAGTAGAAGATATGTCTCACTGTCCAGAAAAGTCTAAATTCCTAAAATATTTTTAAAGCCATATTCTGTGTGTCTTTGCAACATTTGAATATT
Organism: Sigmodon hispidus; assembly: GCA_004025045.1. Classification (NCBI taxonomy): domain Eukaryota; kingdom Metazoa; phylum Chordata; class Mammalia; order Rodentia; family Cricetidae; genus Sigmodon; species Sigmodon hispidus. The sequence goes on from PVIH01004494.1 coordinate 98,017, forward strand.
ACCTATCTAATAGGTACCAGATATAGTTGGTATTAATAACTAGCAACTGATTAAAAGGTTTAATATTTTTTAACACTCACTGATACAAGAAATTGAACACCAGTTGGGTGATTCCTGGAAGACTGGACTCGTCCATGTAGAGGAAATTGGTCGGATTCTTCCCCCAAAAGCATAAGGGAAGAAAGCCAGCATGCACCAGGTCCTAAACAGGCCTGGCCATGTGCAGTACACTGGGCCCTCAAGGCTCAAAGGCCATGCCTCTAGGTCAAGTTAATATTGGCTGATTTCCCACTACAGGAAACATCAGGTCTCGTCCTCTAGACCTACTTTACTCAGTAAGCAACTGTTTTAGGTGAGGCCTAGCTCTATGTTTTCCCAATCTCTTCATGTTTCTTCCATGGTTATTAATGTCTAAGGATTGCTGATTTTGAGCACAAGAAAAAGACTCATGAACAGTGCATCCTACTAACTGCCATATCCCATCATCACCTTACTGACTTCCATTCTCACTAAATATTTCTAACACTGAGAGCTAGTTCTTTACAGAGCTACCAATAGGATTTTAAGTGTATTATTAAAACCATTTGTTAAAAAATAAACTCTGAGCAGGGCGGCACACAGAGCTAGGATCGTGACCAAAAAGAACAAACAGAGCTAGAACCATTGACTCGATAACTGGCCTAGAACATCTGCCTCATCTCACATTAACACTATGACCTTGGGGGACTGTAGAATTCTCTTAATCCTCTGTTTTCTCTCTACGTAAACAGTAATAAGATATTCCATATTATATGAGCTGGAATGTTCACATGCAATAAGCTATGAGACATGTTTTTGAAGCTGTGTAGTCCTGTCCATATTACAAGCAAGCATTTATTTTCAGAGCCCTGGGCCTGGGTATTGCGGAAGGTTGCTCTTTGCTTGCAGAATCCTTCTTCCTCATTCTGACCATGAAATTCAGTTTTTCCTGTGTACTTTCAAAGGCTCCATTTATCAGCTGTCAGAGTACAAAGGAAAAAGTTTCCTTGGCCTCCTTTTGAGGGGTATCATTTACACTTCCCAGTTGGAATATTACCCTTCTTATCGGCAGACTCCAGAGATGCATGACCCACCACCTTCCTAAGTTATATGGGAAATTACTTAGATGGAACATTTTAGTCTCGAAAAAATAAACAGACTGTGAAAATTCAACACACTATTGGAAAAGCATGCATAATACTTAGAGTTCAAAGACAAGAAAGCACTCAAATGCTGATGTTTTTACTGGGATAAAGACAATGTCTTTGACCATCACAAAAATAAATGGACAGAAGAGAATTCATAGGTGTCTTTTGCATGCATCCTTTCCATGGCTATTCTCATTGCAAAAAAAATAAAATAGCACCATGGCTTCTTAAGTATGAATTATACTTTATGCCTATCTTTATAAACATTTTCTAGATGTAGGCAATCAATAAGCTCTATGGGTATTAGACAAGCTACTTGAACTAAGATTTAGTTGCCTTATTTGAGAAAGAGTCGGTAGGGATATGCTTCATCTCAAATGGCTGAAGATTTATCTTAGAGAACCTTCATCTAGTCCTTGACCATGTATGCTGCTGAAACTCACAACAACTCACATTCAATGCCTAGTTCATATATAGAGAATGCTTCTACCTAGGCACTTTAAGTGCAAACAGGGCATGGACATGTAAAGGACTGAAAGGTTCTAGTGCTCCTAAGTGGAAAAGTAGGAAAACCATCAATGGACTTACAAAACAAATAAAAGAAAGAAAGAAAGAAAGAAAGAAAGAAAGAAAGAAAGAAAGAAAGTGAGGGGTGGGAACTTCAGACTATAAGCCTTATCCAAAAGAAAAAAATAAACATATTTGCTATCTAAGGCTGGGTGGCGAGAATGACTTCATAATGAAGTCACATTTTGGCTATTATTTGAACAACAAAAAGCAGTTGGCCCTGTAACTAAGGTAAGAAGACAAGATGTTGTGACTAAGAGACAGGCTGTGAAAAGACTTTTAGACCTGAGTAAACATGAAATATTAAAGATACCAGGAACAGCATAGGTTGAATATGGATCAGTGAAACCAGAGGAAAAACCAGGAACCAACTGGGAAACCAAAAATCAAGCTCACAATCATAGTAGACAAGGACTTTGAAGGAGAATGAGAGTAAGGGGGCATAGAGGGTTTTAACAGTGAAGAAGTATGGCCTTGATTCATTCTTTTAGAAGACAACTCCGAGTCCTTGTGAATAATAGATAGCAAGATGAGAAAACAGAAGTGACTTATGTGAGGATAGTATTTGTTGTGATTCAGTAGAGGGACATTGATTTTGGTGGGCATAGAAGGTTGGGAATTTGGAGGAGACATAATGTGAGGGTGTTTTGAATGGAAGATGAAGAGGATGTTATGCATGATTAAATGTAGAAGTATAGGCAGTGCATCTCCGTGACAGGTTCGGTGTCTCACGCACCTCTCACCCAGCGTCACCACGATGCCCAAGAGGAAAGTTACCGCGGATGGAGCGGCGAAAGCGGAGCCCAAAGGATGCTCTGCCAGGCTGTCGCCCAAGCCCGCCCCAGCCAAGGTGGACTCGAAGCCAAAAAAGGCCGCCGCGGGAAAGGATAAATCTGCAGACAAAAAAGTGCAGACAGAAGGGAAGAGAGGAGCAAAGGGCAAACAGGCTGAAGTGGCTGACCAGCAGGCTACAGATGTGCGTGCAGAAAATGGAGAGGCTGAAGACCAGAGTCCAGCCTCTGAAGTAGAAGAGAAAGAAACCAAGTCCTACTAACCATCCATCATGTCTGTCAGTATCCCCGCCTCCCTTATTGTACAATCCAGAGGAATATTTTTATCAACTATTTTGTAAATGCAAGTTTTTTAGTAGCTCTAGAAACATTTTTAAAAGGTGGGGAAGTCCAACCTCATCCCATTTTTTAAGTGTAAATGGTTTTTTTTTTTTAAGAGGTTAAGTCACTTGCTGGTTGTTTATTTTTTGGTACAATCAGAAAATAGCAGGATACTGAATCAGGAGAGGCTGCGACTGTCTCGGGGTCACCATAACATTCTGTAGAGAGGGTTAGTTTTATATCCTACAACACAAAGCATACTAAATGGTAATCTGGAGTCTCGGTCATGCGTTTGTGTCTGGAATATTTTCAATTAATATCTAAAGTCTCGTGTTTCTAGTAGAACTGTTTCCAAAAGAACCACTCCTTGGCCCTTGCCCTGTCAGATGTCTCTGGTCATGGCGGTCCACTTTCCTAACAATTGTAATAATGTGCTGTGAAAGACTGAAATTTTGAGTATGTACTGTAGGTGGCATAAAATTGGGAGTCAGTGGAATTGAAAATTGTGAGCATTTCATTATTATGTGAAGTCTTAGGGAAAATTTGGCCAACTTTAAAGGTGGAATATCACTGGAATAAGTTTAAGGAGAAACAACGTGTCTCCGGTACGGGAACACAATGTATGACTCATCAGAGTTTGGGTACGTGTGTTAAGAATTGAAATGTCTGTGTACTCTGCTCCTCAACCAATAAAATCTCAGTTGTGAAAAAAAATAAAAAAATAAATGTAGAAGTAGGAAGAAAGTAGAGCATCAAGAACAATGTAAATTTCCAACACGAAATATTAAAAAGCTACTTTCTCTGGGTAAAAAAAAAAACCAACAAAAAAGTAGTTTTTCAAAAGAAAACCAGAAGTCTTAATTGGTCCTGTTATTTTGAGGATACCTAAAGACATTCCTGGGTGATATCAGGCTGGCACTTAGGCATGAGAATCTATGCCTCCCATGTATGTTGAGACCTGGAGATAAAATCCCAAGAGTCACATATCTCAAAGTCTATTGAAGGACTTACTAACATTCTCACAGTGTTGTATGCTAGATTCTTTGTGAGACCCCAGGAAAATACAAGTGATCAAAAAGATCTTCCCACTACATTATCACCCTATGTTCCAGGAATGGGAGAATAGTTAGTGTATAAGTTCCTTTAAGTAGCATGATCTTCTATCCAGCTGACTCCAGTTCTCAGTTCTGATAATCATACATGGAAATAAAACTACCTGTCATGCAGACAGGACAGTAGATGTCTGGGAGAAAGTAATGTAAATGGAAAGCAAGAGGTCTACATTCTCACTACATTGCAAAGACAGAGAAAGCCCACATCATGGACTTATTAACACACTCAGCACCAGAATCCAGAGCTAAGCTCTGGCTGATAGGCCTGAAATGTGTGGTTCCATCTAAGCACTGCAGAAGGAAAGTTAATCCTTCACAAAGCCAGTGTTACTATGAGGAAATCTGTATGAAGCCAAAGATAGCAGAGAAAATGTCTCTCTCAGCTGTTGCAAATGGATGATCACAATTCAGAACCAGGCTCATGAAAGGCCATTTGCTTCATAACATCCCACCCCTAATCTTAACAGAAGTTAAACCTCAAATTTTCTACCTGTGACAATGTATGGTCACAATTGTGAGAGCAATGTGCCATGGAGTGTGTACTACTGAATTCAAACATCAAAATTATCCTCTGCTAATGACACTAAATGTGACCAAGTCCTTAGCCTTTCCTGAAATACAGCATGAGTATGATAACAATTTCCCAGGAGAGAGTGTGTGTGTGTGTGTGTGTGTGTGTGTGTGTGTGTGTGTGTGTAAAATTTCATTGTGAAGACACTGAAAGCCCTCGACATTATGTACAAGGCATTTGATGAATGTTCCTCAAATATCTTAATCTGGAAACTAAGATTGGCATGGGAATTGACTAAAATCTTAACTTACTTAGGAAAGCCATCAATGGGTTTTGTTAAGGAGAATATTGCCAGTACTTGGCAGAAAGGAAGTTCTGGCCATGTGTGTAGAATGAACAAGTACATAGAAAAAAGCTGTGGAAAGCTCTTGAAGGGTACGATAAAGAAGCTCTGTGGGGAGGGAGTATAAAACCTTCCCTCATAGCACAAGCCTTTCCCCACTGATCTCAGCTGGTACCCAGAAGTAGGAAAAATCAACTTTATGGTTCAAACTTTCAATAGCATCTTTGTTCAGGAAGACTGACATTGGAGCTCAATGGGAGAATAAAAAAGAAAAGTTCCCGTCACTATATAATTACTTTAGATTTCTACCTCCCCTATAACTAAAGGAAAGGCACACTTTGACAAAGGAAACATTAAAAACTGCTTCTGTTCTGTCAGGTTTTTGAAAAAAAATGACATTGTGAAGACTTTTCTAAATAAAATCAGATCACACAGCAGGCAGAATATTCACTGCAACTGATTTCCGTCACCTTGTAAAAGTGAAATTGAACAAAAACGTTAAAGTATTTTTAAGGTAACATTTTACCAGAGTGTATTCATTGGGGACACTTGATTGTCAGAATGCTAGGAGACAGTCCCAGGAAGGATATGTTTAGGAAAGATTAAGGTAAAACTGACAACTCAGGTCAAAGATGAAGAACTATTCTTTATTATAAAGTTGATTCTTCTTTAATACACATGTATTGTTAATCTCATGTAGAGGGTGATGATGATCCAGACTTAACAAATTCTCAGAGCATCTCACAGGACTTTGTCATATTTAGAAAAATGTTATCTAGGGTCAGTGAAATAAACCTGACACACTTTTGATATAATTTGAATCTTAAATGTTCTCCCCAGAGACTCACGTGTTATGGTCACAAGGCTGTGATGCTCTTTGAGGGTGATGGAGCCTTTAGAAGAAGAGATTCAATTTAAGTAGGTTAAGTCACTGGGAATGTGCTTTGAAGGGTATATGGGATCCGATGATTCCTCTCTGTTCCTCTCCTTGCTTTCCAATTACCAAGAGATGAAGAGATTTTTACAGTTATCTCCTACACTGTGCTTCCAAAGTGACAGGAGCAAAAGACAATGACCTGAGGCCACTTTGATTCTGTTGACTCATTTCTTTGTCTTTTAAATTGCACCGGTGGAAAACTAGCTTAGTACACCTTTCCAAATTCTTTGTAGCCAAAATAAGTATTCATTTCTTGCCATCCAAAACTCAAATAAAAGCTACAAAAACCAATGATCTCACCATTTTATGAATTTACTGACTCATTAGAATTCACTAAATCTTCCAATTATGTAAGAAATCTGCTATGGACTAGATACTGTGATAAGAAATTTTTATAAGGTTTGGAGAAAAAGGCAAAACAACATACCATGTTCGTAAGAATTCCCTTTTGAGAGAGAAAATAGAGTTGTACTTGCTATGCCATGTGAAGGAACTCCTGGGCACTGGTCCTGTCTGTCTTCTCACCTTGCCAATAGTTTCTCAGATGGGCTTCCACTGCGATAATACAGGGATTGGCAAACAGTTGCAGTATTTGACATCTCTCCATAACTCAGTCACTGAACTCTGTCAATGATGCATAGATGTGACTCCAATGAATTTGAATGCAGGTTCTAGAACACCTTATTTGTAAGGAGTACCAGGGTGATATTTATGAACTTGTAACTTGCGGACACCTTGTGATAATGTATTAAACTGCATATTTATAAGTTGTATAATTCCCATTCTGTGCTTCATTAATTAAGCTTTAAATGTTTAAAATATAAAAACCCAAGTTAAGAATAAAGACAAGATTTAGATTGGGGATGTGTGACTCCTACCCTGTGGTAGTGATGAGGGGCCATTTACCTTCCCTGAGACTTCATTCTCTTGGCTATATCCAGGGCCCATAATGCTAACTCCTTTAGAGTATTGTCAGAATACTTGGTCAAGCAAAGCATGAGATATGTGTCCATTTTTTTGCAGGCAACTAAACAAGACTCACTATTGTCATTAATAATGTATTAGTTATTAGCAATGTACAAAGGAATATTGCCCTTCTCTGACATAACGAGCAACAGAGAAAGCCATTCTCTGCCAAAAATTTGTGTTGACTCCTAGATCTTGCCAGATTTCTTAAACTAGCATATAAGTTTCTTTCAAGCCTCTAAACCATATAGCCAGCTCATTGAGACCATCACAGAGTTGTACAACTTCCCAATCATGCCCTATTATTCATGCTCTCTTTAGTGCCATTTCCTCAATGAAGTTTCTGAGTCTTGGACATAAAGACTAGGGACTCATGTAATCCTACCACTTTTGCTTATTTTCCTCTACAGATCAAGGCCATGAACATTCACATACCCAGGCTATGTCTTCAGCATGGACCCTCTTTCTCCCTCTAATATATGACTTTTTATTTATTCTCCTCCAGTCTCCAGCATTATTAGGTTGGCATATGTCTAGTGTCCAATAAATACTTGTGACATCGGTGACTAAAGTGATCTTTGAAAGCAACATTAAGTTCTGAGCATCCCCACAGATATGTCAAGAACAAATGAAAAGTGCCTGTCTGGGTGACCTCTATGGAGAATTCCAGCCACTTGAATACTAGTCATCAAGGGATAATATTATAAGAGTCTTATCTGTATTTTGCAACACAGGGAGAATTCAATGGATGTCACCATAATTATTTCTCACTCTTTCCAGCCACAACAACAAATAAAATACATGTCACCATTTCCCAGAGTCTGTGAAAGAAAAATCCCTTGAGACAATTATACTCCACAGATGATACCTGGAGGAATCTAGACTCCCTGAGCATCAAAAAACAGTGTTAAAAGGGACCTCAGACACAAGCTTGTTCAGTCCTATTGTTTTAGAGATGGGGGAGTAACTAATATCCAGAATTTTTTGTTTTTCCAGAATCATTTTGGTTGCAGGGCTTTTCATTCCCATTGTTTTATTTTAGATTTACTAGGCTTTAAGACACGTAATATTACTTATAAATAACATTTTATTGCACTTAGGCCCTTACAAGCAAATATATCCATCTATAATGAAGGGAAAATATAAAAATTATTTAGAAAGAAAATTATTACATAATCAATATCTAGAGAGAGAAGAAAAGTTTCACCTTTTCCAATAACAGCTGTTTATCTAATGGAAAGTGTTCTTCTGTATAATTTCTAAGCATAGAGACTCATCCTAAGGAAGACCCATGCCTGAAGGAACACTGGGTGGAGTGTGTGTGTGTGTGTGTGTGTGTGTGTGTGTGTGTGTGTGTGTGAGGTATCATTTTTAAATCACTGACAGGATGAAAAACAATGTTTTATAAAAACAGTCATCATTCTGTGGGGAGTTTCTAGAGGCATCTATTGCTGTCCTCTGTTCTGACTAACTCCAATAACTCTGGAACCTGCTTTCTGTATTTGAGTCATCCCCTCCCAGTTCTTGAGAAGAGGGTGTAAACTGAGAAGACAGAGCCAGTATTACTGGTCCCAACCCTCGAGATAACACTGGAAAAGGTCTTGAAGGGACATTAACAGCAACATTGAAGAGTCAGAATTATGTCCCCCAAATAAAGAGGCAACCAAAGAGGTTTTGACTTGAACAGTGATAGAAAGCAACATTTAGACAGAAGAATGTTTCAGCAGTACAATGGGCAGGGGAGATTTAATTGTTTCATTAACAGAATGGAAGGGCCCTTGTCAAATCTGAAGTATTTAAAGTATAGATACATAGCAATAATTCAGGAGCCTATCAAAGCAAAAAATGAAATAGATAGTATCTGAGATCAACAGCTATGACATCAGACAGGCCAGTGTTTAAATTCCTAATACCTATAGGCCTGAGATTTGGGGTACATTCCTGACTTTATCAAACTTCAATTTCCTCAGTTACAAGTGAGTATATAACAGTGCTACACCATGATGTTAGTAGTGACTGTTAAAATCAGTACCAACTGTTAACTATTTACAAAGGTTAGTGCTCTTAAAATCCTGTTCACTTACACTGAAGTTGATGTCACAAGGAAAACATTTCACTTACTCAATAGGTTTTTCTTAATTAATCTATGACCAAAGAAAGCAGTTTTTAAGATGCTAATTCTCTTTCTTATGTAATACGATGAAATACATTTTCAGAAAAATGCTTCAAAACTCAGTGGATATTTTTTCTCTGATTAGTATTTTTACTGTGTTTGTAAATTCATAATTATCAATTATAACAGTTTAAATGTTTAGTATATTCAAAACTTGCTAATTTCAAGCTTTTTTCTTTCTCTACTAACCAGTTTTCCATTTTCTAATGACAAAGCTAGAGAGGGGCGATGTCAATGCATTCACAGCAGCAGGGCCAGAAGCTATGTAGGGCTGTACAGCTGAGTCAGTCACTGGGACACAAATATCTGGAATACACTTTTCTCTCATACTTGTCTCATTGTCCAGCCAAACTTATGAAATGTTTCTATTCATCCTGATAGAGTTTATCAGCTATGCAGTATGCAGTGTGAACAGGTACCATGGCCTATGCCAAAAGAGACAGGAACACAGAGGTGTAAACTTGCGTGTGATAGATCTATTTGCACTCACTTTCCAGATGAGTCAGATGCCCACTCTAATGGCTTCCTTCAATTTTAACAATAAATATAGGAAATCTTACACAGCAAGCCACATGCAAATAATTAAACTGATGTACTTTTAGGTCACAATGTTTCCCTCACATCTTTTAGTCAGTGAGGAGTCAGAAATGTAGCAGAAGTGGTGTAAAGACTTTTCCATTTTAGTCAAAGAAGGAATGTCCATGCCATGTAGAGCAGAAAGAGGATATCATCCTGATAGTATTCTCCAGTTGACACATATAAAAAAGTATTGTATTTGTATTGTGGAACACATACCTAATTAGAAATAAGGGACCCATGACTTTGGGTCTCCAGTATTTCAAGTGGTTACACTCTGTACCAAACAACAGTCAGTGAGTCAGTCTTGTTTTAGGTTGAGAAGCTATATGTAAATGTAAGGCTTTGCCAATTCATATAAAAGGTAGAAATTGCTTACTGTCATATTAATTCTATGATGCCATGTTGTTTGTACTGAGCAGCAGAGCTGCCACACAGCACATACAGTTTAATCACCACTTTTTTCCAGAGGTGCACATTTCCAATTTCATCATACCCTCTATATGATTAAAGTCACTTCAACTATCTCAAAGGCCACAGCTTTTTGTATTTGTCACCTTCAAAACTCAGTTTAAGCAACCCCTTAGTAAAAACATTCCTGCCTGGCTTCTATGTTTCCAAATTCCTTTTCAACCAACCTTTCAATTCTAATGGTTCAACATTGTGTTATGCATGATATATCAGAGTCACACCAACCTAGGAACGGTCCTTTTAAGAGCAGGAACAGGCAAATATGGTTTAAGTAGGAACCTCAGGACAGTGTCCACTTTAGGGGGTCAGAGCAGAGCAGCAGTTATCCAGGGCAGATGTGTCACTAATGATGAATATTGTCAGTAATAGTTATGAGGACCACAATGGCAGAAATAAAATCTGAGGCATACCATCAGTTCTAAGAGATAGCGTGAGTCCTCAGGTGTGGTGGTTTGAACAAGGATGGCCCTAGTAGGTTCATATATTTGAATACTTGTTTCCTGTTGGTGAACTGTATAGGAAGGATTAGAAGATGTGGTACTACTGGAGGAGGTGTGTCACTGAGTGTGAGCTCTGAGGCTTCAAAAGCCCATGTCAAGTCCAGGCCCCCTTTCAGGTTTAAGGATGTTTCCAGTAAAATGCTTTCTTTTGTAAGTATTGTTGATCATGGTGTCTCTTCACAGCAATAGAAAAGTAACTAAGACACTAGGTAACGGATGAGAACAGGTGATCGAGGGTAAAGTGATGGAGAACAGGAATAGGAAAGTAAGTATGAAGTGTGTGAGACAGAAAAGCATCGTGCAGAGGTATAGTGAGAGAGGGGCCCCATTCAAGAATCTTACCTGATTCTCTGGTGATTGCTTAGAGGTAAATGAGAAGTGGCTATTGTAAAGAAACAGATATTGTAGAGAGTTCCTTTCCACATCTGAGGTGCTGTCAGCCTAAAGTAAATATTTGATAAGTGTCCAATGAGCAGCAAAATAAATCAGTTCATTAGGGAGTTTTCTATAATTTGCTTTACACATTCCAATGAAAAAAAAAATGTCTCTGCCACACTTTCCTGGTATAGGGTACTTTGGCTACTGGCACAGTTGCCAGTCATGGAAACCCTTGTTTCCAAGTTGCATGTCTGGGCATCTCCTGCTTTAGATTATTATCCCAGAACAGCCACAAAATCCTAATAGTACATAGAGCACCATCTCTTCACCATTTGAGGCATAGGGCCCCATGCATGCCTGCAGAGTTAAGCTAGGTGATCATGAACTTAAACAAATCAGCTTTGTCATCTCAAAGAAAAATTCAGTCTTAGATAAAAAATCAAAAACAGAGACATAATAAATAAATTGGTTGAGTGAACGTGTAAAATGGTGCTGAGTATGTTGAATTTTCAGGATATTCAAGTCACAACTAGAGTGAAGCATCACTTCACACCTGTTCAGTGGCCATTTTAGTTATTGAATGGGTATGAAAAAGCTGTTTATGTGTGTAGGTGAAAATGTTCCATGGCACAGGCACGCAGGTCAGAGAACAATGTACGGGTGTTGGTACTATATGGGTTCTAAGGCCCCAACTCAGCTAGTTGGTTTTGGTGAAAAGCATCTTTAAATGCTGAGCCATCTTGATGGTCCCATTATTTTTAAAATTGGCAGAGATATAAAAAGAAATCAATCTCTATCTATGACTGATGGAAATAGATAATGGTATAGGTATTATGGGAGAAGTTTAATGCATCCTATAAAACAGAAAGAATATTTTTATTCTATGATCCAGACATCCCTCTGTGGATCCATACACAAAGGAATTAAAAACAGGAATTGAATGAGATATTTGAGCATTTATGTTCACTGCATGCAAGAGTACTCACAATAGTGAAAACATTTAACTAACACAAATGTCTACCAGTGTATGAAGGAATATATTTTAAAAGTGCCCATGCACTATGGGATGCTATTATGCCTTTAAAGGGAGGGAGACTCTGAAATATGTTTAGCATGAATGAACCCTGAGGACATTGTCCTGAATGAAAACAGTCACAAGAAGACAAACACCAACAATTCTGCTTAGATAAAGCGGCTAGACCAGTCCACTTTATAGACACAGAAGTGGAGTCGACGTCTTTGGGCACAGGATAGGATGGCAGTTGGTTATTGTGCAGTGATGTAAAGTTTCAGGTTGAAGATTGAACAATGATATAAATAGACTTAATGCTATTAGGTTATGCATTCAAAATTACTAAAAAAATAAATGTTATATGAATGCTATCATAAAAGCACCTTTTACCAAAAAGCATCTTAATTATTATAAAATCATACTCAAATTTACTAGGGCTCCCTAAATATCAATTTTAAAATAAAGACCCATATATATAAACAATATACATAAAGACAGGCAAATACCAAAACAATCACCACATACCATCCTATAGCAAGGCTTTTAGAAATAAACCAAGCTGGGGCTGGTGAGATGGTGAATAAAATCACTTTGTCTGACAAGATGAGCACCCATGTTCAATCCTTATAACCCAGCTAACTATGGAAGGAGGTAACAGACTCCCCAGAGCTGGCCCCTGATGTCTGCATGCATGTTACAGCTCTCACACACACACAAATTATATGCACACATGCACACACAATGAATGAAAAAACGTTGAAACTTTATAATAAACCAGATGGCAGATACAAATAATAGAAGCCAGAATATCTCACATCCATGGCATCTCTGCTCACTAGCTTCTATTAAACAGTTAGGACACCATTCTTTTTTTTAAACTTTATTTATTTATTTGCTTTGGAACTACAGACAGTTGTTAGCTGCCATGTGGGTGCTGGGAATTGAACCCGGGTCCTCTGGAAGAGCAGACGGTGCTCTTAACTGCTGAGCCATCTCTCCAGCCCCAGGACACCATTCTTACTTCTTATGAGGGACCCACCATCAAGGCAGCTCTAGGCCCTTTAAAAACTTAAGACCCATGGTAAAATTAGGTTTCACTGAGAGACACCAAAGTATGCTCTATATCTGATATTCCTGGCCTCAGAAAGAAGTGATTCTGCCCCTTTCAGTTCAACTCACTTGGAGGTAGTGAGAAGACAAAAAATAGTCTATCAGCTCACATAAGACATATTGAGTTGCATGTAGGATCACATTGCCATTATCACTGAGACACTTGATTCTACCCCCTTCTAATCCCTGATGTCAATTCAAATTCCAGAGACAGATTCACCCAAACTTCAGAGAGTCCTTGTTCCTCTGATGAATGGGCTAATAAACAAGTAAACCAGTGCACAGAACTGGTAGCTGGAAAGAAGGCTCTGTCAGCACTCCCCAATTTTTCTCTACCTTGGGACCCACTCTTCAGTGTTGAAAGGCAGTCCTCCCTAGTTATGGAGGCTCAAGTTGTCAAGTTGTGGTTAGTTAGTTTGTTTTTGATTTGATAACTTCTCAACTCTTGAATAATGCATCTTTCTTATCTTTCAGAGTAAAGTAGGATGCAGTATGTTCTATGCAGAATTTTTAATCAAATTCTAGTTCTGGTTTTGCTTTCTTCTCAATTGAACTGTGAGGCACTAACTGAACTTTTACAGCTACTTGATATTAGCTAAATCATGATATAGCACCAGGAATTTGTGAAGTAATTGAAACACTTCAACCAAGTCTCACAGGCAAAAACACAACCTTCTGCAATAAAAGCCTTTTAGTAGTCCTGGTATATACTTTTTTATTCTTTTTTAACATAATTTCTTTATTGCTTCTTTGGGAATTTCACATCATACAGCCCAATTCTGCTCCCTTTCCAGTTCCCCCATATTTTCCCCTCACCCTTGCAGCACTCCCAAAAGAAAATTTTAAAAAATCAAACCAAAACAATCATAGAAAATAAACAAAAACAAGAATGAAACAAACACACAAAATCATCTTTGATTCTCCATCTTTCCTAGTTTTTCATCTCTTCATTCATTGTGGTGGCATTGGGTGTAATGTGTCACATAGAACACCCTTTTATCTACTCAGATTTACTAGCAAATATTCATTGCAATGAATCATTAGTCTTGGTTTCTGGCACACTGTCATCACTGGATCCTCACCAAAACTCCTCTGAGATATCCACAGCTTCTTGAAGTCAGGCAGATCCTATAGTTATGTTCCACAGGACCTGTCCGTCATGAGCTCCAGCAAGTCCTAGAGAGGGTGGGTGTTAAGGTGGACCAACCCAATTGTCAATAATAGTCTATATGCTGATTGTCTTGGAGGACAAGACATACCTCCTCCTAATAGAATCATTGTTCTTATTAACAGACCAGAAGAAAAAAATTCAGGTGTACATATACAGTATGTAATGATCACATCATATTAATGACCAAGTCTATCTCTCCAAATGTTTATTTTTGTGCAGGGTAAGAACCTTCTCACTCACATAGAAACATGCTACATTTCTATATCCCACAGTTCTCTATGAATTTTTGGTCAGTAAACATTAGTTTCTGCAATTTATCTGTCCTAGTGTAACTTTTCAGCATCCATCACTCTCTCTCTCTCTCTCTCTCTCTCTCTCTCTCTCTCTCTCTCTCTCTCTCTCTCTCTTTTGCCTCAACTTTCTCTGACCTCTAGTGACCACTGATCACTCTTTTGCTCTCTTTTTTAATCAGAGCAACTTTTAAAGCTTACACAGATAACTAGGATTTTTTTGTTACTTTGATCTTATAAGTCTGTCTTCTCTTACTATGAGTTCCTCTAGATCATCCCATGTTGCTGCTTGATAGGCTTTCTATTCTTCTTCCCAACCAAATTCTATTCCATTGTGTATAGGTGCCACTTTTTTTTTAATCTATTGATGGACACTTTGCAAAACTGCCCCCTTGGGGGAGAATTACAAACTTATCTGAGAGTTAGAATTATCTCGGAGTTCAGTATAAGTAGCCAAACCAAACTCATTTTTCAGAAAGAAACTACACTCTAAGGATAGTTTGTTCATGGTCATTAATGAGCTGGGGCAACTCTGGGATTGGACCCTTACTCTAGAGATGAGAAAATATGCTTAGAGATCTTACAACAGCCTATTTTAACAATTCTTTCTTGAATACAGAGCTGAATCCCAACAAGCGGTTACATTGAGGTACTGTGATTTGATGAAGCTGACTAGAGCTTTCTAAAAAATTTTGATGGCTCCAGAACAGACAAATTGCAATTGCGCAGCTGCATACAGGACAGTTTTCTTCCAAATCCGTCAAATCTGACCTTCATTGTGCTCTAGTATAACCCTTTGACCCAAGCATTTCCATGAAATAGAAAACCACCAGGCCCTTTAGCATGTATGAGAATTTTGTTCCTTTGTAAGTAACTAAAAGTGTGTTTCTAAGATGGCCAAGAGTGTGCAATTGACAAAGGCAATTGCTGCACAGACCTGAATACCTGAGCTCAGTCTTTGGAAGCCAGCATGGAAAGGAAAGAACTGACCGCTAAAATTTGGCCTTTGACTTCCACCACCCGCCATGGAAGGTGTGCATTCCCAGTTACACACACGAGCACACACAATAGTAATAAATAAACGAAACTATTTTGTTCAGTGTGGTTCTTGGGCTTGGAGAGCTGGATCAGCAGGTAAGAGTGCTGGGGACCTCTGGATGTAGATGGCAGTTTTGTGACTTGAGCATTTTCTGGGGCCTCTGGTAATGGGACCAGGATTTATCCCTAATGCATGAACTGGCTTTTTGTAGCCCATTCCCTATAGAGTGATACTTTGCTCAGCATTGATACAGGGATGAAGGGCTTGGTCCTGTCTCATCTTGATAGGCCAGATTTTGTTGACTCCACATAAGAGTCCTTATTCTCTCTGAGTGGATGGCAGGAAGGAAGCTGAGGGGTAAATGAGAGAAGAAAGGGGAGGTAGAACTGTGGTTGGTATGCGAAATTTTAAAAAAAAGGTTTTTTTTTAAATTTTAAATAATAAGTATAATTTTTAAATAGTTTCTTTTTAAAGGACACCAGTAAGAATCATTCTTCAAATGGACTCTGACTGAATGGCCACATTCATGTTTATGTATTGACTTTTCTCAATGATCTGTGATGTAAGGTACATAAGTAAATAACTCTTTTTCTTATAAAAGGGGAGGGACACTAACCACTCTTTCAAAGAATATGTGTTTGCTCTCAACTTCCACATGGCAGCTCACAACTATCTATAAGTACAACACCAACAGATCTGTCATCCTCTTCCAGCCTTCATCCATACTGCATGGATGCACATATATACATGCAAACAAAATACCCTTACACATAAAATAAAAATAAATATTAAAAAATATAAGTCTGGCTTTCATTTAGTTAACTTTTAAGATGAGTACCTATCAATTATGAAGTCAGAAGGTACAGAAAAGAGTTGAACAAGGACCCTTACTTGGAGAGCAGAAAACAGAAGATCCAAGCATGATTGCAATACACTGTGATAGATCAAGACACGTGTCTATCAATGCCTCGGACACACATAGGCACAGAAGTGACACTCAATACATGTCTACTGAATGAATGAAAGAACCAACTAATCAATAAACCAGACCTTGAGAGATTTAAAGATCTTTCTACAGAAATGTTGATATTTAAGGTGGGTTTGGTCTCATTCATTCATTCCAGAGAGAATTTCTTGATAGAGATGATCCCCACCATTCTGCCCACCCTAGTAAATGAGACTATTTCTGTTGTGGAATAATCTTTTTGTGTACTGTGAAGATGTGTCATTCTTATTGCTTTAATAAAAAGCTGATTAGCCAATCGCTAGACAGAATTCCAAGGTACATAGAACACTGAAAAGAAGGACACAGTAGCCAGGAGTTGCCAATGAAAAGCAGGTGAAGCATGACATACATGTAGAAGATGAGAAAACAAGCCATGAGCCATGTGGCAGAACACAAATTAATAGACATGGGTTGATTTAACTTATAAGAGCTAGTTAGAAACAAGTCTAAGCTATCAGCCAAGCATTTATAATTAAAGAGACAGAGACAGAGAAAGAATATTTCTTTTCTGTGAGCTGAGCATCTGTTTGGTACTTGGCAAAAACACAGCAAAAGTACAGCGATGAAGCAGGTTATTGATCAGTGGTGATGGAGCAGTGTGATGGGTGATAACAGCTATAGATCTTCGTGTGCTGCTCTCAGCAGGAACAAGCCACTGTAAAGCATGTTCCCTGAAGGCAGACAAATTATCTGGCTTTCTCAGTCTTGAAACAGCTAGATTACTCAGTAAGCACTCCACAGCATTTGAGTAAATAATAAGTGGCTGCAAAGGCAGATAGCTGTGACCTGATGATTCTATATAAGCACATAGGGCATTTGGAGCCAATGGAAAAATTACCAATCCAAGAAGGCTACAGAAAAGTAGTTATTGTGTAAGCAATAGGACAATAGAGCAATAAGTTATTCTCCTATCAACTGGGAAACTGCCGAAGGGACCAGGAAGCTGCCAAGTACTGCTAGAATCATTTACTGGCCATCTTAGGTCTCAAGACTAGCTTTGGGATAATAAAAGCCAAGAGCCTATGGCAGGCTCTCCAGAGAACATTCACTTCCAGGGTCCTCCAAATGCTGAGTTTCACCCAAGAGCAGTGCCTCCTTGAGCTGTGTGTCTCATATCACTCACTCAATCTCCAACCACTAAGAACCCAGCACTGTGGTATACAAGCTCATGTGGCATGTGCTTGGATTACAATTTGTACTGAGGCACTGTGTCTATCTTTAGAACATCATAGTAGAGTTGGATCCAGTAAGCAGACAGATCCAGGCCAGTGTTAAGCATGAGTGGAAGGGCTGTGAGCCTCTCTATCAGTCCAGGGGCTCAGAAAATGACCAAGGGACTTAGGCAAAAACACACAGACAAGAGAGAGGCAGGAATGGCAGGATTTGCAAGAGCACAAGCAAACACTAAGCCCTTGGTAGAAACATAAATATTGCAAAAGGATTAGTTACCCTAAGGAAGAAAGTATTGGCAGTGAATGAGCGTAGGTAGGAACCTCCTATGATTCTAATCTGTCCCGCCAGGAGATTCACTATGAGAATTCTATCAGGATCTGGGCTGTATCCCCCTTGACATCAACATGCTGCTTAAACTGAAGTCTCCTACTGGAAGGCCCATCAGGTTTCTGGTTCAGTCTGGTTCCAGCCAATGAGAAGAGTTGGGGGGAGGGACTAAGCTGAGCCTTGCTGCACACTCAGATGTATTTTTAGCTCCAGCAGAAAATAACAGCAGTGTGCATTTAATAATAATAAAAAGAAAAGACAGAAAAAAAGAAGACTCAAGCCTCGGGAATGATCTAGTGCCAATGTTGAAGCAATCGAGGATGGGCTATGTTTCCAATTGAATTACTACTGTGGTCACAGTTATAAAAAGAGAGGGAAGAGAAAAATGTGAGGCTGGTCAGCTTCTTGGGAGGATTTCATCTTCTTTGCTCTAATTTTAAACCCAAAGACACATGAGCCAACTTCACCCTTAGGAGTTATTTTAGAGGGATGGGCCAGCACCGGGAGAAAGGAGGTAACCTTGGTAACAGTGCTGCCTATGGTCCAGTCCTCTCTTTTCTCCCCTCCCCTCCTCTCTTTGCAAGCCGTTCTTCCCTCCTCTCTCCTCTCTTCTCTTCCCTCTCCCACACCCCACCCTGCTTTCTACCCGTCCCCTATGTCCCTCCTTTCCCAGTTCTTCCTTATTCTCCCTAGTTTGGGGTCCATTATCTTTTTCACTCACAAACTGATGAGACATAGCATGTCTGTTTATGGCAGGCGTATATATAAGTTTAGACTTTGACAAAACAGAACGTGGTGGAGGTGATGCTCGGGTCCAGAGGGAGGTGAAAATGCTGTCCCTAAGAAACAGATCTTCCAGACTGCTGGGCTGAGCTTCCTCTAGCCTTCATATTTTAAATCATCACAAACTTCTCCACCCATCCTGATCACAGATTACCTTTACAGTAGAATCATCCTTCCTTCGGTCCCTCCCACCCTTCATCATGTCCCCTAATTTTATCAAAATCACCATAAATAGCTACTCCTTTTGAGGGTCTCCTGATCTACTAAGCAATTACAGGAGTTAAATTATTTCTCTTTCAGTTGATACTTAAATTAGAAGAAGAAGAAGAAGAAGAAGAAGAAGAAGAAGAAGAAGAAGAAGAAGAAGAAGAAGAAGAAAAACAACTCTATGACTAGATGATTAGCCAGGAGGCTCAGAGAGGTGAAGGGACTTTTCAAAGACCAGATCCCTAGTAGCATACCATGTGTTATAAGACTCATTCTAAAGCCCAAATGCCCATTGTGCTAGCTCTTCAGGATATCCTCCAACTGCTCATCAGTTGTCTGATACCTGCTGCTCTCACTTTGCCACATCTTTGCAGCCTCTCTCCTGGAATTCATTCCCAGAGCATCTTTGCTTTGCTCACAGGTCAAGTAGCACATGATAGTAACAGTCACACAGTTGGTTATTACTATACACGAAGCATTGCCAGTGTACTTTATGCACAATCTCTGGTCTCATTTTCTTGACATTTTTTTATGAAGTACTGTTGTAATGCACATTTTACAGAAAGAAGATCAAGGCATGGAGGAATAAACAGGAGTGTCCAACCATATAGCTTAGTATAGTGCTAAAGAGAGAGAGAGAGAGAGAGCGCTGACATACACTAGACATAACACTAGGTGTGTGTTATTGTACCTGCTCATCACACCAAGTGTAAGGACAGATTGCCAACTCTGTTTCACTGATCAGAAGTCTAAGCATCAGAGAAAGTTTAGAGTAGCTTCACCAAGACTTTAATACCATGAGAGCGCAGGTCTGAGAAAACCCAAAACTACAGTGGCTTGCTGCCACCTCTCATCTCAATGAGTTGCCTTTCATTGTGGGAAAGGCCAGTGTTTCCTCATCTCCAGCTCCAAGCCGGGATCCACATTCAGCTCCAGATAAGTGCTAGAGGAGAGGATGAGGAGACAGGGTATTAGCAACCTGCTTTACAATGTTCTCATGCTTGCCTTAGAAGAAGGTGGAGCGAAGAGTATTCTCAAGGCAAGGGGCACTCTCAGTGTGTGTATCTCCTGGATTTGGGTCAGATAACACTTCTTAACTTTGATATGTTACCATCCGCAAGGAAGCCCAGCATGCATGGCCCCTCCCACTGATTTCAGCACTATTTTGAGCCAGGCCATATTGTCTGTTGCTGAGCCCAGGATGAAGATCATGCTTCCTTTGTCTTCAGGTGTCCTTGTGGTCTCCTACACTGGGGCCCTGCTGTGCTACAGTGCAACATCCTCAGCATCAGAAAGCCACAAGGCCCCCAGGGATAAAAAGAAAAAAAATTAAAGCCTAGAAAGCAAGGTTATGCTGAAGGTGTGGTGATATATTTTATATTTAATAAAATCAGCCTCGAATATTGGAGAGCAGATTCACCCACAGTCAAACCAGAAGGGTCAGAGTGTGATAACTCAGGCCTTTAATCCCATAACTCCAGAGACAGAGACCTTCCTATGTTTCTGTGAGTTCAAGACCTAAGTACCAACAGTAGTAGTTTACAACTTTAATATAGGATTATGAATCTAGGATTATAATGCAGAGTTGAACCTGGAAGTGAAATAACTGAGTTGCTGTATTTGTAGAAGCAACTAGTTAGGCCAAGGACTCTGGAAGATAGATTTTACCCTGAGAAGTTGGCTGGGTGAGAATTGACTGTGGTTTGTTTCCTCTCTCTAATATTCCAGCTTTTCCGTTGTATCTGGCTTTGAGTTTTCATTAAAAACCAACTAGAATTCATGTTTCACTCTGGAGAAGATGGAAGTATCAAAGATAAGACACTGCCTCCTGCTCACACCTGCTCCTCTTACCTTTCAACTGGTTTGAGGGTTATTTTATCAAAAGTCCTTGGAATCAGTGTAAGTTAAGTTCCAAATTTATTTCTTCACTGCCTGGTTGTTGCTATTCCCTAGCTGCCTGTCTTCCATCAAGAAAATGTGTATGACAATTGCCAAATCATGGGTTGGGGATATAGCACAATGGGTAGATTGCTTGTCTAGCAAGCACAGAATTCTGTTTGATCTCCAGCATCTTATATAAACCAGGCATAGTGCCACATACCTGTAAACCCAGCACTGGGAACATGGGGATAGGAGGAGCAGAAAATCAATGACTTCCTAAGATACATGGCAAGTTTGAGGTCTGACTAATCTATAGAAGATTCTCTCCTAATTCATGAATGGATGAGTGGGTGAGTGAGTGAATAAATGATTCATTTTTGTAGTAGAAGTAAGATATCAGATTCACTAGAGTGACTACCTATTCTGGTCTATCTTGTTCAGAGAGGTTGTCTGGGGCATGGAATTTGTGTGTTCTGTCTGGGAAATTACTAAACTGGCCTGAGTTAGTCACATTGTCACGCAGAATCCTGGTGATGTGAAGTCCTTCTCTAGAGAAAGATGGTGAGATTCTACAAAATTGTGGGCTCCCATTGCCTCTGTTGTCTCTGATTCTTCTTTAGTTCACCTGTAGATTTCAATGTATTTTTAATCAAAAAGGTAAGTCATGCTTTGCCACCAAGTTGAGGACAATTACCCTCTGTTGGCCATCCTTGAAAAGTCTCCCACTCGGTACTTGTGTCTGCAAAGGTCAATGCATTATCTTGGGAATGTGAGTGGGCCCAATGAGTCTGTATGAAACATTCCCATAGTGTTCAATTTAAGCCAACTTCCTTCACATGTTTCCTAACAAATTCGTTTTTCCCAAGGCAAAGGCTCAGCTTAAGAGAAGGCAGAAACTAAACAAGATGCTGTAAGAATGAAGGAGGGGAACCTTCTAGCTCTTGAGTGTTTCATAAGAAGAATATGAGATGTCATGGCCACACTCAAGCCTTGGGAGAGCTCACTTGGTCAGCATGCTGAAGATGTGGTCAATAGACCTAGTGCCTGACACAGAGAAAAACATCCACAAACAGACTTTTAAATAAAATACTGGTGGCTGTTCATGTTCTTATTTCAAATGTATTCAGCCAGATGTTTGTCAGTATGCAATACAAGGGATACGAGAACTCCCCCAAAAGGTCTTTACGTAAAAAATCATTAGATGTGTGTTCAAGTCCTCCATTCCCATGCTACTAACACACCTGTGGACTACTGGTTTATCTTTCTGATCTTTGTTTATTGACCAATAGAATGACCACAGACATATTTTTCTATCAAGTCATACTGCTACATTAGCACTAGAAGAAATTTTCAGTGGGAAAATGTTAACCATATGTCTACTGAGCTGAGTTAGGTGGAGACATTTATTGTTCATCTTGATAACTGTCCAAAGCAGTAGTTTCACCAACTGTCCATCTTTTTACCTTTACCTCTCTATAATGCACTTCATTTTCCAGGAACAGAGCATAGGACTTATGAGTCATGCAAGACTGGGTTCCAATTCAAGATTTACTAATTACCTACCCCTTCTCTTAGTCTGAGTCTGTTCACTTGTTAAATTGACATTATGAATCTGTCATGCATGGCTGTGTTTTCAATCAACTGACATCATAGGTGCTATGAAAACCACTCCAGGAAAGAGATTCACAACAGAACCAAAATACATACCCAGGACCCTTGGCACTCCAACCAGACATAAACATGAGTAATGTAAATGCCCTACAGCCAGATGACCTGTCCATCTAAAAGTCTTTGCCAGGTCCTGAGCAAGTTACTCTTAGGCAGGTAGAACTTGGGTCATTGGCCTGGTACTGTATGAAGGAATCAATAAGTTTCCCTACACATTTGGCATACTAAAAAGCACTAGGGTAGATAAAGAGTAGCACTAATGGTGTACTACTCAAAAGATTATAGTATACAGACTTATACTTTCCAAGAAGTGAGAGTGGTACAGAGAGAAAGAAACTAAAGAATTATTCCAAGGAACTCTGAACCATAGAGTTAATAGCTGAAGACCAAGTTGTCAGAAGAAACATTACAATACACAGTTCTCTTGGGTAGTTGATTGATACTATGGTCCATATAATAAATTATGAAGATACAGAATATATGACAGCTTAGGAACCTTCATGAAAATGAACTAAACCCTCCAAATGTAGATTACAGTTGAAAGGCATGGGTCTTCTGCAGTACGACCAGAGTTTATTACTGGTGCATGAACTGGCTTCTCGGAGCCTGTTCCATATAGAAAAACACCTTACTCAGCCTTGATACTGGGTGGAGGAACTCCATTCTGCCTCAACTGGATGTGCCAGACTGAACTGACTCACCTTGGGATTCTGTGCCCTCCCTGGGGGGTGGATGGGGGGATAAGATCGAGGAAAGCTGAGAAAAGATGGGCAGAAGGGAAGGGAAAGGGATCAGTGGTGGGTATAGGAAAAAGCTTTTTAATTAGAAATATATATATGTTAAGCATAAACAGAGACATCTGTATCTATAGCTTATCTAGTATATATAAAGTATTTAAGCATTTGATACATATTTTTTTCCAATCCTAGCAGCAATTTTAGTGCTCATGATTAATAAACACCCAACAGCATGGATAGGGGTTGAATCTCAAAGCCTTATGCTGAATGAAATTACCTTATACGAAGGAAGAAACACACAGCACAATTCAATTTATACCAAGCTACAGAACTGAAAAACTATAAATAAAAAACAGACACTTTTCTGAAGGAAGCCCAAATACTACACTTACTGAGGAATTCCCATGCTGGGTTTCAGAACTGAATAAAGGGAAAGTCAAGGCCATTTAATAATTGGCCCTGATGTTATCACTAAGACACAGCCCTTTGGTCATCAGAATGGTCTGCTTGCAGCATGTGGCTGGGAAAGTGGAGGAGTCCAAGGGTTCCTGGTGCCAGCAGATGGGAGGCTTAGTTTTGGCAAGCAATGTCTCAATTCTACAATGTCCTTTACTTGTTTCTATTCAGAAAACTTTTATTTAATTATCTATATATGCAATAATCTACTCTTCTCCAGACATTGTATAGCATGATTCTAGTTTATCTAAATGTTTAGATAAACTTGAGATAGATCTTTATTTAAAATGATGCAATCAGCTCTGCTTTTTTTTTTTAAGTGTGTTGTAGAGAAAGCCCCTAACATAATATCAGAAATTCTAGAAATAAGTCACCCTAGGCCTCAAACAGCCTGAGTTCTGTTTTCCTTACAGTTATAAGGCTAAGCTGCCACCCCCAAATCTAGAAAGCTGTCAATCAGTTGAGCTGTCTTGAAGGAAGGGGTACCCAGTACTCACTCACTGTGTGTACACATGAGTGGATTCTGGTCCTGGCCCTTGTTCACTAGTGATACTTAGGTGCTTACATTAGATATTTGCCTAAACTATTAATTATTCTTTTTATGATATTACCAGATATGTAGGCTTCTTTTTACTTGACAGTTTGGGGGAAACCAAGGCAGTAAGTGGTTTGCCTGAGTCCCGGTATGACTGGAAGCAGAGTCTAAATGTGTCCTGGCCAGGTTTCACAGCCCAGCCCTTATTTCATGTCACCAAGCTAGCCTATCAGAGCAGTACATTGTTTCTCAAGTTTACTACTTACGCTTTTCTCCTGGGAGGCCACACATAATGGCTTTCTCCACACTTGATCCTCCCCCTAAAAAAACTGAGAACACAGGCAGGCAAGAGAATGCTTCCTCTGGAATGCTCCTACCACCCCGCATTCCAGCCACTTCAAGAATCAAAGAAACTATTAAATCTACTCTTAATTGTGGGCCCATTTCTGCTAAAGGCTGCATCACACACTTGGGTCACCCAAGCAGATGAGAAGCTCCTCTCGGGTGACATAAAAGGACTGCAAGTCACTCAAAAGTGATAGTGAAGGATCTTCAATAGGAGGGCCTGATTGATGGAGCCTGGGAGAATGCGTCCTTTGCAGACCGTGACAAAGTAGCTCCAGCTCCAATCCATTCATCTTCCCCAATCCAAGCTCTTCTTCTTCCCACTGGGGAAAATGAGCCTCTAATCCAGAGCACAGCCCCACCTGCCACATTCTGTTTTCATGGCGGTAACTGTCTTGAGATCACTCTTTGAAGAGCAGCTAAAAAATGCTGCAGCTGGAAGAATGGCTTCTAATATCTTTATCCTTGAATGATGTCTCTGACCCACAGGAAAAGGGTGAATTGTGCTTTGATGCCAGAAAGTTGATTCTGACAATTGAATCTCATCATTCCTCAAAAGCCACAAGAATTTCAACACTCCCACCAGAAAATACTTTGCACAGGCTCCCAGGTGAATGGCATCTGATCAGCAGTTGAAGCAAATCAGTCAGACTTTGACAGTCCCTGGGCACAGTGTGTTATATACCTGTTGTCCTTAATGCCCATAGTCTGCCCAAAAGTCCATCTGCCCAGCTAAACTCAGCTAAATGTGGGAAGTTCCCATCTTAATTTGGGAGATGCTATTTAGTTGTAGCCTTAAAGAAAGACTGTAATTTAAGTAGTCATTGCACAGACAGTTCTTGTTGAAGAGAAAATGACCAATAAATATACAACAGAAGGTTCTGTGCCCTTAGGTATCAGGGAAATACAAATCCAAACTACACTATGATCCCATTTCACCCACATCAGAATCCCTACCACCAAGAAGAAAAAACACTGGTGCTGATGTGGGAAAGAAGAACCCTCACACACTGCTGATAGTCATGGAAATGATGAAATAACAATAGAATGAAGGTTCCTCATAAGTTGATTCATATGACCCAGCTATACCTTTGTTGAGTATATAAATAAAGGGTTCTAAGTCAGAATGCCACAGAGATAGCTGCATATCTATGCTTCTTGCTACAACATATACAACAGCCAAAATATGCAATTTGTCTCTATGTCCATCAAGGAAAAATGCATAAGAAAATTCTGGAATATATTCACAATGGAGTTATATTCATCCATGAAACTGAAGTCATGTCATTTGCATGAAAATGGGAGCAACTGGAGATCATCAGTCCGACCAAAATAAAGCACACTCAAACACTCATATTTTCTTCTCATATGCAGAATCCATATTATATATGTGTGTGTGTATATATATGAGACCTCTAAGTTATGTATGCGAGCATAGAAAGGGAAGTAAAAACAACTTGGGAGAGAAAAGAGACATCAGTAAGTAGAAATTCAACATGATCAAAGCATGTAAAATATAATAAATGCATGTATGAAAATATAATAAATCCCACTGTTTTTTTACCATTAGTACATATTAATAAAAATATTGTAGCTACTACATAAAGACTGTGGCAGCTTGTATAGAGTGGTTCAGTCTCATGGGACTTCAAGTTGGTTTATCAGCCATGAAACTGTGGGAAAGTTGCAGAAGCCTTGTTGGCAGTGGAAGCGATGAGACTTTTAATCCTGGGGCTGACCTGATGATTAGATTAACCCACGTGTAGCAGAGCCTGATACACAGAAGGGCCTCAGTAAGATGCTGGTGAGTCTTAGTAAAAAGGAGGCAGGATGCAAGACCTTGAAGAGGAACAGTATGTCTAGTATGTCACCAGCAGAAACAGTTGCATCAGACAGTGGTATAAATATCAGGCATCCCATTCAAAGCCTAATACCAGATTTCTGCAGTAATGTGGATGGAGAAGGCCTAGGAGGATGAAGATGATGAAATAATGGAGACTTGGAGAATATGGGCTAAAGAAGAGTACAGGTATGATATGAAAAGGGCCACATGGGGTTATAGGATGCCACTGAACAGAAGAAAGGCATGGAGAAAGAAGACAAGGTTTGGAGACCATGCTGGCAACTTTGGTATCACATCAGCTGCCGACCTATAGTCAACATGTTTATTCATTGCTCACTGCTTATAATTTTGTAGTAGCTCTTCTCAAATCATCATTTGATCACAGCCAGATCCTCTGGGAATCAAAAAGTTTAGATAGGCTGAGTTTCTGCCTGGACATAAGATTCCAGAAAACTTGGGGATAACATCCAGGAGTTCTCATGTTTCCAAAGGTCTTAGATGACTGCTTCTTCCACACAAATTGTAAGCAAGTCATTTAATACCAAGGCGTTCAAACACGAGGGCTTGAAGAATCCTCATCTGAACAGCTTGAATTAAAATCAGAGGCATTGGTTTCCAGAGGCCATTCATAACTGTTATAATAAGCCAAAGAAGTCTACAAGTCTCTAAAAATATGATCAGACAGGCCGTGAAAGTTGAAGCCTCAGAAGAGTAGCCAGAGGAATTATGATGAATCACTGAATTATTCTCCTTCCTTGCAGAGGGTGACTTTTTTTTTTTTTTTGGGCCACTAAGGATTGCCAAGTTCAAGGACTTAAGAGCATCCCAACTCCCACCTCAAGTGCAGATTGCCAGGCTGGTTACAGAGCCAGGAAAGTGGTCTCCCTCTTCCTGATTTCAACAGTGGAGGCAAGGAGGCAGAGGGAAAAAAGACTTAAGTTAGGCCAATTGTACTGACGTAGTACCGGCCATAAGGCAAGAGCAGCCCAGATTACTTGACTAAAGTATGAATGACTGAGGCTCACTCTTGAGGTCCTGTACTCTCCTAAGGAAAACAAGGATAGGAACATTTTAAAGTGACACAGAGGAGACGAGATGAATGGAAAGAGGAAGGAAGATTATGGAGGGTGCTATTGACCTATTGGCCTATTGACCTATTGATTGGCTCAGAGGACTACAACATTGAGAGGTGAGGAGCGTGAAGTCCAGGTAGCGAAACAATAACTCATTATGAAACACAGCTAGGCGACTGTAGGAAACACAGAAGATTCTCCTACAATCAATGTTTGGAGAGCATCCCACAAGAGCAGCCAGGAGCTGGGAGAGAGAAGCTGGAAGCAATTCATGAAAGCTCCGAATATCAAGTTAAGAAATGGGGTTGTTATTTTGACAACATGGAAAACTTTTTTCTGGTAAGCTTAGTGGAGCAAACGAGAATGACTTGAAAGGAGGCACATTTATCAGTCTGCCCCACAGGTAGCAATATGTGGAGCTGGAATGATCTATTGAGTTGAATCCCAAGATGAAAGACCTGCTTGCTTAGACCATTTCTTTTTTCCCTCTGACCTTAATACAGAATTGAAGAACTATTAGTTGTGAAATCAGTATCTCTAACTTGGTTTGTATGTACAAAGATCAGTTTCAAGCTCTCCTAAAGACCGCAGAGATTAGGAAAGTTTTCCTGGGGCAGTATCAAGGGCAAAAATAAATAAATAAATAAAAAATAAATCAAGGATCAGATAATGATCTAAGAGAAGAGGAGCCATTGATAGTTTTCATCATCTGAGTTTAATCACTTCTTCATCTTTGCTTCAAGGGTAATTGATAGCATGATGGTATCTTCCTCTGGCTCCTATTCTGCTTCAGGCAATATGATATTGCAACTATGACCAGCAAAAGATGCAGCCCACATCCCCAACCCTGCATCTGCTCTGTCTTTAGGTCTTGCTTTGCAAAAGAAAATATGGGGGGACTGATCAGTTCTTCACCAAGGCTTCCAAAGGCTTTGAGGAATATTTCAGTCACTTGGAAATCTTAGCACAAGCTTAGGCTAGCCTGGTGAAGAACAGAATAAATCTCTCATGAGGTTAGCCAATGCCTGCCATCTCTTAGTCTCACAAGCTGACAATTGACAGATAGAAAGACAATACCAGCTAAACCCAGCCCAGGATTAGCAGAACTTGCCAACTCCCCTGTAGACTCAAGAAAAATAATAATTACTTTTTAAGCATCAGTGTTGTTGCGGTTTGTTATGAAGTAATAGTTAACTGATAAGATATGATGAAAATTTCCCCCAGGGAACCTCTAGTTTATAGCTTCTCATGGCAGAGGAAGCTAGATCCTACATCTTGAGGCATTGTAGGCTAGACTGTCGAAAGAAAATGCATCAACCCTGTGGTCATTAGATACCGGTATTTCAATGAGACAGTGGAGATCAAGACATATCCTTGCTGGCAGAGAACATGAGAATGTACTCTTCACTTTTCTGAAGGCCTTTCTCAGTTTAGTCTCAGATTTCCCCTCTTGCATCTAGAAAATCAGGATTTATAAAGGGCAATTAGTTTTCCAAAAGTTCATGCAGTCAGCTAGGGAAACTCCGAGCCTCACGAAGAATCAGAGTTTCTTGTTCAAGTGCTTGGAACCAGAGCAGAAGAACTGGTAATTAGATTTTAAAGAAGATTTTAAATAGCATATCTAGAATCCAAGTTCTAATTCCAGTCCTTTCTATATCCATAACATGAGCCTTAATTGGAGAGATGGTCCATAGTCAAGAAAAGAAAGGAGGGCAATCCCTACTTTGTATTTGTGTCCCGCTCACCATACCAGTACTGACTACCAAAAGGCCATCTTCTTAACAAAGTCACAGGGGACTAGTGTGCAATGGTGGCTGTACCTCTTGCTCATATGTTCCTCTCTGCAACTCAGCTCTGCATTTTTTTTTTTTTGGCACTGTCCTGCTCAGATATTCTGGTTTCAGCATAACAGATAAAATAGTCTCCAACAACCCCAGTTCTAAAATCTTCTCAGTTCAAGATCTAAGAAATAATCTCTGAACATCAATACTGATTTCTTTCCTTGGACCTGACTGAGATTGGATTTCTGAGCTAAGGATTATGTCCTGCAGAGTGGGCACTTAGACTGGCTATCTTTCTGTTGAACTAAATAGTGATCGTCACATCAAAAGCATAATTAACAGATGTGTTTGAATGAAGGAATGAGTAAATTTTGACAATGATTCAAATCTATCTACCAGAATAAGCCAATCCAACAGTCATACACACACACTCACACACTACCGCTTACATTCCAAGAGCTGAGTGTCATCTAACCAATAACCCTTCCTGGGAAGCAAGACATGGCCTGCAATTCCAGAGGCATGTGTACCCTGAGCATATAATTAAGTCAGAGGCCAGTAGAGCTGGTGAAGCAGGAAGACAGGCACAGACTCTTCAATCTAGGAATGTTCGAAGACCCTGTCATTACATCCCCCGCATGCTAATCTATCCCACTGGGACTCTATAAACTCTGTGACTCTTAACTGTCCTGATTGAAAAGTGCAAGAGTCCTCTCCTACAGTGTGGCTTTTTGGTTCCTCCTGTCACTACACATCCTTCCAAACCTTCTCCAAATGAACAGACAATGCAAAGCACTGGAGGAGGCATTGATCCAGGTGATGTGTAAGGGAAATGCTATTCCATATGCTCACTGTGTAATCTCTGGCTAACTACTTAACCTCTCTGAGTCTGGGTACTTAGATCTATCAATGTCAGTAATAAAACCCACCTCCTGTGGTCACTGAAAGGGTTATATGTCATTAAAAAGGTAACAGTGCTAGCATGGTACTGGGACTGTGGCATGGTTTGAGAAATATCAGTTCTCATCTCCCTTATAGATGTAAAATACTCTGATTTTATTTTCTCAAACTTCAAAACGAGAAGTAGCCTTCTGAAATGGTGGTCTGAAAGCTAACGCATTATCAGACATTTAGTTAAGTCTCTGGGTCACTCATGTATTCATTTAATTACTTATTTACTGTTCTTTCAGGTCTTCACTAGTGCTGCCCATCTGGGAGTCAGATGGAGGCCCTGAGCTTATGAAGTTAATCTACTGCGCAGGACAATTTTCTCATTGTCTGATGAGAAAATCATCTAACTGCAATTGTATTTTTGCTAAAGAGTAAGGATTGGCTCTGCTGTTAAATTGCTATTAAGATTCTGGGTATGTGTTTGTCATCTTTCCAAACAAACTATAAGATAACCTATGGCAAGACATTTTTCATACCTTGTACTTGGCCTAATAGGTCCTAAAGTATGGTTTTTGTTTTGGTGACTCAGGGAGAAGTGGGGAAAAACTGTAAGATAGAAAAGTGGTCATTCTCTTTTTCCAGTGTCTGGCAACCTTTCTTGGAACCCGCACTTAATGGTGTTCACGTTCTGGGATTCTCCTCTTGAGACAGAGACAACATCATGGGGTTTGTTCAAGCAAAGTGTAATACTTTCTTCACATCTAAATTTGTGTTACCTGTAAAGTAGCACCTTCCCATATAGATCTCATTTTCTCACAATGCCTTCAAAAGCAGCAATATTATTTCAGTGATAATGTCTCTACATTTGAAAATTTCTGACCCATAGCACTTGATCAATGGATGATAATAGCTTTCAAAAGTGCATGCTTCTTATTTCTTTCAAATCAGGGGTTGAATGAACCACTGTGTTGTATGCTGAGCTCAGATGGTCTGGGTAGATTTGCTTCTGATGCATCATGGATCAGGTCATGCTTCAACAGGGGACTGGGAAGTCTAGGACATTTCAGTTAGGGTGACTGGTGCTCCATATGTCTTTTCAGTGATGATGGAGCCCTCTGGAGAGAAATGGATGAATAAGAGAGCACTTCATTTGTTTAGTAGCACCCAGAGACTCCTTGGTGAAGCTGTTCTGGCAGACAGGCCCACACGAATACAGAGGAGATGAAGAAAATGGATGTTCTGATCCTTCGAGTGTATTCTGTAGAAACTAAACAACCTTTCTTATGTGGTAACTTGATGATATGCTAAATGAAACTTGAATGGGGATGTAGCTCAGTTGGTAAAGGGTTTGCCCAGCATTCTCAAAGCTGTGAGTTCCAGCCCTAAAAGAGCATAAACTGGGTGTGGAGCACACCTGTAATTCCTTCTCAATACCTATAAGTATTGAGAAGTAGAGACAGGAAGATCAGAAATACAAGGTGATGCTCGGCTAAACTGGAATTTTAATGACAACCTGGGCTACATGAGACTCTGTCTCAAAGCTAATGAGAAACATGGACAAGGCCAGGAGTATGTGGTCTGGTGTAGAGCAGCTGATGAGAGCATGCAAAACAGAGCAGCGTGAGAGGAAAGTAGTGTGACCGAAGAGATGGTTGGGAATGCTGACTGCTCTCTCAGTGGACCTGAGTTCAGTTCGCATCACCCACATAGGACAGCTCACAAAGGCCTGTCACCCCAGTTCCAAAGATTCTGACACCCTCTTCTTGTCTCTGAAGTCAGACACACACACACACACACACACACAAATGATAAAATACATCATTTTGGGGGGGGCAGGCAGAGCTAGAGACATCCAAAGCAGCCTGCTTCTTCAGCTTTGTCTTGTGCTCACCCTATGGCCACCAGGCAGCTGAGAAGGAAGCAAGAGTCTCTCCTCACCGCCCAGTCTACCCTCCATCCTAGACACAGGTGAGAAGGAAACATGGATCTTTACACATTGTGTTAAATCCACACAGAGCAAGCTGCAACCCGGACTGACCACAGTCTCTCATCTGAATGGGAATTGGAGGTGAACATTATGGCAGAGGCAGCCTTTCCCCAAATCCCCAGCAGAAACAAAACAAAAAAACACAGACAGTGAAAATTGCTGAGCGTCAAGGACAGATCGTATCCGGATCATTAAGTGGGCAGGTGATGTTCAAACATAACTGGATTTCTTAGCTTCAATCTCTGCAATCTCTCTGGAGAGGGAAAAGAAAAAAAAAATGCCTGTGTTTTTCCCTTATCTGTTCCCATGTCTGGGTTGTCAGAGTTAGCGGCAAGCTCTGCTGCCTGGAATACGTTCTCCATTGTGCTCTTTCTGTGAAGAAAATTACAATGTGAAAAGGAAGGGGGTGGAGAGGAACATTACATTCTAAACAGTCTCGGGGAGATAATTGCAAAGTCTCCTTGGCTCTCTCCTCATTGCCCCTCCCTTCTCGCCTCCTCCAACTGTTCATCTGCCTCTAGGTCCTGGCACTAGGCCTGCTTCACAACTGAGACTGCAGCGGCACCAGGATGCTCTGTCAGCTGGGGCTTCCCTACGGAGAATGGACAGCTGCTTTCCATCTTCTCTGGGCAGCATGGCATCCACACACTGCTGCCTGTGAGGGTCACTCATACTCTGTTCGGGAGAGATAGGCAGTTTTGTTCTTCTTCTACATTGTTTGGGTTATTCATTCTGCAGGGCGTGATGTGAGTATCTCAGAATCTCCACATACACATTAGTCACAGCAGATCAATTCTCCACTATGTTTAAAAGCTACCCAAGCATCTGGATTCTCCAACTCATTTAGGACCCCTAACCATCCTGGGAAGTGTTTGAAACTTGATGTCCATGTTAGTGGTAGGACATTGCATTTTTGTGAGTTCAAGTCCTGTGTTAATTTGATTTTGGTACTGAGATAAACATCATAACCAAAAACGATCTAGGGGAGAAGAGACTTTGTCTAATCTCAAAGTTTATAGTCTATCATAAAAGGCAGTCAAGACAGACACTCAAGACAGGAACCTGGAAGAATTGAAGCACAAACCAGAGAGGAATAATGCTTACTAGCTTTTTCTTCAAGTCTATAATGATCCTGACAAGCTTGCCCAGCCTGCTTTTTGTACCACTCAAGACCACATGCCCAGGGTGGCATCGCCCACAGTGGGTTGGGCCCTCCCACACCAATCATTAATCAAGAAAATGCCCCCCTAGACTTGCCTAATCTTGTGGAAGCATTTTCTCAATTGAAGTTTCTCTTCCCGGCTGATTCTACTTTGTGTCAAGTGAACAAGAAATTTCCCAGCACAGGTTCCACACACTGTTTCACAAGCTATTCAGTGACAGAGCCAAGATCATGAGCCAAGTCCTGCTGATTTCTGCCCTGACATACCTGTCTCCTAAAATTGGTAAAAGGAAGTAGAGGTCTTCAAAAGGAAGTAGAGGTCTTCAATGTCTCTGAATACTTACAAAAATAAAAAATGCTTTGGATGTTTCTAGAAGAAGAGAATGGCCTCTTGATGAGTGAGTTGCTTTGGGGAAGTGAAGATTTTTCCATGTTTGGAGAGGACCTATACAGTTTTTCCTTTATAATCATGAAAGGATCTATGGCTGCCAGTCTACTAACAGGTGCTAGGAGTCCCTACTTATGATGATCACTCTCTCCTCCCCTCTGACCAACTTGGAAAAATGCACAACAAAGAGGAAGGGTAGGGAGTAGGGGAAGAGAAGAAAAGAAAAAAAAAAGGGGGGGGGACTGTGGATGTAGCTCAGCCACTTCAAGCATGAGAACTTGTCTCTAATCTCTACTTTTCAGGTAAGAAGCTGGACATAATGTCACAGGCTTGTTATCCAGTACTAGAGTAGACAAGTGCATCCTTTAGGCTTACTGGATGGCTAGCATCTCCTAAGCACCCTAACAGAAGAAAATATCATTTTTTTCTCATATTTAAGTGTACTTGCTGGGTTTATTGGGTCTGTATGTCTGCATTCACTATAAGATGTGGCTTACAGACAATAAGCCACCCAATACTTACAGTTTAAGAGGCTGTTCTTTCTTCACATCAGGATTTCTCCAAGTTAGGCCCTAAGACCATCGGGTGTTAGCATCACTCAGGAATGTGTGAGCAATCAGGTGTCCAGATCCCTTCCCAGAGCTTCTGAAATCTGAAGCTCTGATATTGTGGCCTTGCACTGGAGGCTGGTCTTGAACTCTCAGTCCTCTTAGCTCAGCCTTCTGAATGGTAGGACTACAGGTGTATGCCACCATCTGTAGCATCTCTTGGTAATTCTAATGTATCCAAAGAATAAGAACCACCACTCTGAAATAGTTTATAACAAGCAGTCAATAACAAAATCCATTGTGAAGTAGTACATTTTAAATATTTGTTACTTTACTAGTGACTATTCTAAAATCAATTTTATTTTGACCTTGGACAAATCATTTGGAAAAGGGAGATGCCAGCAAGTGTGTGGAAATCTAATCAGCCATGCAAAGTATGATATGATGGCATTTGGTGCCTGGCACAAAACAGCAGGTTGCTGCTTTAAGTACAAAGGTGTGACCGGGAAAGGAGTTACCAAGTCTCCTTGCTTCCTTTTCTTATTGTTTCCCACTGCCTGCCAGGGCTAAGAAGGAGGGGTCTTTTCCAGCTGTCAAGGCTTAGTGGGTTAGCCATGCTAGAGATATCCTTGTCCAAAGGTCACCTTTGTCTTTATGCGAAGCAATGCACGTTTCTTCAGAGGCAAGGTGACTTAGCAATGGACACCAGTACACAGTAGAATGGGATAGGCAGTCCCTGAAATTTTTGTCACCAACTGTATGTAATGGCTCTGACTGTCAGTCATCTTTAGCAGATGCTCACACAGGTGTTTAAATGACTGGTCTTCTTGGCTGTTTGCACTGATTGTCATTTAATGGGGAAAGATGCTGGAAGGGAATCAAAGATCAAACTTAGAGTAATTTTTCTTTTGTACTGTTTTGTTTGTTTATTTTGTTTTTTTCTGTGGGGTTTTATTTATATCTTCAAGATTTTCTACTGGGAAACGAGAGTATTGTAAAAGCACTTCTTGGGATTGGGCAGATGACTCGGAAGGGAAAACACTTGTGTAAGCAGAAATGTTTGATTTTAAATCCCCAGCATCTATATAAAAGTTGAGCACTGTATGTATCCTGTGTCTGTAATCCTGGCCCTCACGTGGCAAGATGAGAGGCAGGAATAGGTAACCTTCAGAAACCTGTGAGCCCCACTGACATATGCAACAATGAAACACAGAGTGACCCATCTTAAGCAAGGTGCATGCTGAGGACCAATCCTAAAGATAACTGACCTTGTCAGGTGTGCTATGGAATGCACACACACACACACACACACATACACACACACACACACACACACACACACACACACACATTCATATATTTTTAGTTTCAAAACACACAACAGCAAAATATCTCCAGCCTGAAACAGCTTACTGTAGCTGCATCATTTTATGCCCTATATATGAGTTCTCGGAGAGAAATGACCGCCCTTCCTGACATCACTTTCCCTTATTGGGTTCATGTCTACAGGCTGAGATTATTTTCCAGAAGTCACGACCAGAAACTTTACTTCTGGCTGTTCCTGAGTTTTAAGCTCTTTTCTGGCCCACATTCTCCTGCTTTCACTCATCATGATTCCTCCTTCTCCTCCAGAACCCATCTCTTTGCCAGATGCCCAAATATTAATGAATTCCAAACTTTTTTGTATTATGGTGTCATACTGCAGCCCACTGCCTTCCCAGTGCCACAGTGCTGAACCATTTCAGCATGAGGAAGAGAGGTTATGGAGTTAGGAAAGAAGCATGAGGAACATTACATCTGTACTGACATATGAGAACTTATTGTTAGAAGTGTCAGTTCTTACAGTTCTATTTTATTATTACATCAGCTGTGCTACCATAGGATAATAACTAGACAAGAAGTGAAGGTAAAATTAAGAGTGGT
Source organism: Sigmodon hispidus (assembly GCA_004025045.1). NCBI lineage: Eukaryota > Metazoa > Chordata > Mammalia > Rodentia > Cricetidae > Sigmodon > Sigmodon hispidus. Next base: position 134,165 of record PVIH01004494.1, read on the forward strand.
ATTGATAGAGTAAGATAGCCAAGTACATTTAGTAACAATGGAAATGAATGACACATAATAATCTAAAAGAAATTATGAGAAATGCAGTAAATTATTTCAATGTGTTCATTCATTACACACACATTTATATATGACTAGAGTATCTATAGGAACTCTGTCAAACCCTAAGGCAAAGGGAAGGGCTAAACATGGGCAAGCCAACGATCAACCAGTTCAACATTGGTGTCCAGGGACCAGCAATCACATTATCACCAGCTACCAAATGCGACACATTTGCACTGTTGCCATAAGTTGCACATTGTCCCTAGGTGCAAACTCTACACACCTTTATAAAGCTCTTGCCTTTACAACCACCTGCTCTCTTTCTCTTCCATCCTTGCTCAGAGGCACCCCTCCAAAATAAATCTCTCACATGAGGTTTGCTGCATGGTGTGACTTTGTGGCATTCTTTGGTCCCGATCCACTATGACACTTTTCTGTTGTGAAATTACAACTCTAACACTAAACACCTACTCCCCACCTTCAGGTAGATGTTGGACTAAAGAGAAAGGGTGGTTGAGCATTTCAAAGAAACCAATCCAGCCTGGGCCAGGTTTGAAGTGTGGTGAGGGAAGAAGATGACCTTAACAAAGGTCACAGGGAAGGAAACAGTTTCTCCAAGTGCAATGCTGACAAGCAACAGGGCACCAAGGGCACCTTGTTAGGAAGGTTTATTCTAAGAGCTCATTAAGAATTCCAGAGGGATAACTTCTGGTGGGTAAGGGTTGGGGGTGTGGTGGAGGTGGTTGTTCAGCAATCTGAGTTCATGAGTCCCAGAGGGGACAGTGTCCTTGTATAGCAGCAGTTTGGAAACTACCATTACTACCCAAGAAGTAGAGTATAAACTTCCCCCACCTGGAGCTGGTTTAGAAAAGTTTAAGACTTGAGGAAGTGACCTATGAGCCTAATCTTCAAAGGAGAGTTTCATTGAAAGACAAGAAAGCAAGCAGGAACATTCCAAGAATTCCACGGGTTTGTGTTCTTGAGTCACAAGACAATGCCTCCAAATCTCCTATTTTCTCGATGGATTTAGAACTAGAATCCAAAGGAATGATGTATGTAGAGGCATCAGGAGTATTTGCTGCTTCTTCCTTTTCTCCCCATCCTGTTTTGGCAGTACTGAAAGCTGAACCTAGGGCCTTCTGCATCCTAGGCAATTATTCTGCCACTGAGCTACAACCTCACTTCTATTTGCTGCAATTTGGGTTTTGTTGTTGTTGTTGTTGTTTGGGTTTTTTGTTTGTTTATTTGTTTGCAAGCAATCTAAATTCCCTTCAGCTGAATCTGTGAATTAACCAGAGGTTTATACACACAAATATTATCCCTTGGTTCAGAAAGAGGGAAGTGTGGGAAAGCAATTAGTGAAGGGCCATGTGCAACACCATGCCGCCTTTTGAGTAACAAAATGCCACCAAATATGGATGCAGGGAATACTATAGACAGGAATGAGAAATTAGCAACATCAGTTCAACTCACAGAGGGAGAATTCAGGGGATGAGTATAGGAGTAACAGATCTTTTGATGGATACAATCTCATACTATTTTATTTTTATGAAATGTGCATTCTGTTAACAGGCATAACATGTTCACAATACATGAAAAAATAGAGAAGACTTCTTTCTCACAGACTGCACCTTTTAACCTTCTGGGGCATGGTCAGGGTAGGTGATAGCACAAGGAAGAGGGCTCCATGTGGGGTTCTCATTACCATTTTCGGTATTCTTTTGTTTAATTCTAACAGGATGTGCTGTGTGGGTCAAAGCCCTGAGCCAGAAGTGAGAAAAGCTGCTCTTCAAAGCACAACCTCTGAGTTCCTGGAATTTAGAAAATGTTCACTGAAGAGGGAGGTCAAAATTAGTAAAAAAAGATGGAGGAGGAGGGACCTGAGCGACCACTGTGGTTGTAAGGGGGTTCACTGTGGCCTCATTCATTAAAAGAAAAATTGGTGGTTTTCGGTAGCTGAGTGAGAGCAGAAGGGAAGCCAGACAGACATAGAAGGGGAAATACTGGTCTGTGCCTCCAACCAAAAAAGGTTATATATGTGTGTGTGTGTGTGTGTGTGTGTGTGTGTGTGTGTGTGTGTGTGTGCGTGCGCGCGAAAGGGGAAAAAAAGCAGTTCTGAGCACCCTCAGTAAAGACTTCCTTCCCATTTCTTGTCTGTTTCAACTTTCCCAAGGAAGGAAAGATACCTAGAGTTATACAGTGTTGATTAGATGCCAGTGTCTGTTTATTAACACCTTTTATGGCAGCCAATTCTTTACAAAGCCCATCCATGGAAACAGACCATTCTCAAAGGTAGAAACTGAGGCTCAAAGGAGCAAAGCAACTTATGTGAAGTTGTGACAATGAGGTCAGGATTTGAATCTTATTCCACCTAGACTTGGAAATCTCTTCTGTACTGATTTTGTGCTATGCTGAGTTGTGCAAAGACCTGTCTACAAGCTTTAAAATCATTCACATCTGTGCTAACCATATCCCCAAGCACCAATCCCTTGATCTGAAATCCACAATTAAAGGCAAGAGAACAGTATTTGTTGTTATTATTTCGAAGAAGACAGAATTCACCAAGAAAATCCCACTGAAGACACAGTAAGGATTCTCAGGATTTATCTGCTTGGATAACCACTGTTTGCATTTCCTTCTGTAAAAATACTGGTTTATCAACTTCATGTACGTGATGGCAATCTCAGGCCCATCCATCACAGGTACTTTCTGTTTGTACATTGTCCAACTGTTAGGCCCACACAGCTCTCTGCTCCACTAATACTGCCAAGACGAAAGCTTATTTGAAAGGGATATGACCTTCTCTGGGGTTTCAAAAAAGCTTACAGACAGTTTTAAGGTGAAAGACACTTTAACTCAAATAAATAATGGCATCTGTGGGATTGTTTTGTTGAATCATTCAGTGTGCTTATGATATAAAGATGACTAATAGAAAGCTACAGCCTTTGTATGACTTATATCCAGCAAACAGACCAACATATGTGAGTATAATGCTGAGAGATAAACTACAACTCAGATGCCTCAGCAAGAATTAGGGCCATACAGAGCCATACAGAGGACAGTGTTTGAGTCTTCCTTGGATTGACTAGAAAAAATTTAGGTGAAGGAGTGGGCGCATTGTGGGAAGAATAGATGTGCCTAGTACAATGTAGAGGGTACATCCCAGGCTGAAAAGAAATGGGAAGAACAGATTTAGGATCCTCAATATCCCTTATGTATGAAATACTCTTAGAGTCAAAATTTGCCACAAACTCTTGACTACTGATTTAATATGATTGCAATAAGTTTCATTTCCAGCTTGCTATATAATTTGCAAGTGTCTTATGTTTTTTCCAGGATTTGAAGTTTCAAATATAATTCACATATTTCCTCTGTATATGCTATAGAGGAAAAAAAAAGGAGGAAAAGGGGAAAGGGGAAGAAGAAGGAAGAGGAGGAGGGACAGGAGGAAGTGGTGGCGGAGAAGACGAGGAAGAGAAATCATTTTCTCTTTGTATAAAGGAAGGGATGCCAATCAACACAGGTCAGATATAAACTAGATTCATCATAAACCGCTATGTATCTCTCCATAAGAACATACATGTTTAGCTCAAAGTCCACTAAGGAAATATTCTTAGGTTAGCTGATGACTACCTCCACCATGCCTAATGTTTATCTTGTGATCTATGTTCAGAATCTAAAGAAAAGAAATAAAATTGAAAAGGTCTAGGTAACTGTGGGCAGCCAGTCTTGGTGATATATTGCTAGGATACTAGTGAGACAAGTGATGGTATATCAGGTAGGCTACACTGTTTTTTAATAACTGAACTCCTTGCAAGCTCCTTTTTTTTATTAATCAGACCCACATTCAATACCAATTCTTTCTACATTCCTTCTGTACCCTACTAAAACAAGACGAACACCATCTATGTTTTTCAATATCACATGTTTTCTTCATTGTAGACTTTGCCGTTCTGAATTGATGCTATTTTCTTTTAAATATCTCTTCCTAGGACTGCATGGTTCATCAAGGTGGGTGTCAGGTATCTTCTTGAATACACCGACTTTTAGAGACAGAACATGCATGACCCTAATGTTCATGGTGGGAAACATGGAGAAGAAAATATTAAATAGGAAGGGTGAACATATAAATGGGAAATGAAAAGATGAAAGAAGAAGACAGCAATGGACTATTGGCAGAGAGTAGTCAAGAAGACCAAGGCTCCATGACAGGAAATGTGTACCACCAGGATTCTCCTATCATTTGCATGTATATAAGGGAAGACAAGTAATTCCAAGAAAATAAATGCTTAAGTACCCATTGAAAGTCTCTTGTTATAGCTCCTGCTAGAATTTTGAAAAGTTGAGAGAGATTATTGAGGAAATGTATTATTTATGAAGATCAAAAAACACAATCCACTTACACTTCTAACAACTAACCAAAGGTGATTATAACAGATGATGCTGTAAAGTTGTATGTCTCAGTTACTTTTCTTTTTTTTTTTCCTTCTTTATTTTGTATTTATCAAAAAAAACACAGTAAAAAGAATTTAAAATGTGGAAGAGTTAACAATAACTATACAGAGGATAAGAATGATAGGCATGGCTTATCAAGGGAAGAAATACAAATAAGATTGCTACACCTATATTTTCTTTGTGTTCATCTTTCCCTCTCAATTTTTTTTTTCATCCCTGTATATCCTTATTCAAGGTCTCTTCCCCGTCCGAACACATCTGGTCATTTTTTTCCTCTGCAACTCCCCATCCCCTCCCTGGGCAGGGAGCAGACAGTCCCATGGTCCCACTGACCCAGTAATGCTTAGATCAGTCTCCACTTCTGGCCAAATCCAGTTCTTTCCCCCCTCCCTCAAGAGTGAGACAGGTGTTCCTCTAGGTGGAGTGGGATCCAAAGGGTCAGTCCAGGGTGTTTCTGATCCCAAGCTGTTCCGTGGTTGTGGTTTGCCGCTTGGGCATGTTTGACTTTTTTTCTTGTTTGTTTGTTTAGAGACCACTAGTGAGTGAGTACATCCCCTGCTTATCTCTCTGAGTTTGTGAGACTTCGCTCAGGAGGATATTCT